>OMOW01111800.1:0-13038 GCA_900312555.1 Lamprogrammus exutus
TCAGTACCACAGAGGACATGGGGAGAACAGATTTGGACGTCAGCTGTGGTACTGAGGGACAACTGGGAGTGTGGCTGACACAGACTGCAGCTTGAGTGGAGGTGCTTCTCCTCGTATGTCTGAGAAGTCACTGCTAACCACTCAGCTAAATATTCCTTCTCCACCTTGTCCATGCTCTCATCACCCACCTCCTCTTCATCATCCTTCTCCTCAAGTTTATGTTCACCTTAACCCAATTTAGAAAGTGCTTAGTATAAAGCACACTGATAGTATACAGCTTAAAAACCTCACAAGTTATCTGTGCATTGTGATTATGCATAGCAAGTTCAGTGTCCGTATGCGGCGAGATCGTGTATATTCATTCGCTAAATTTCCCCTTGAGGATTGGCGTCTTATTTTATTTCACAACTAAAAGCTTGGCCTGTTGGTGGAGCTAGAGCAAAGGTCTCCTCCTATTTCCTTGTGATATGTAAACGCCAATCCAGACATCATTCTTCTAAATCTGTTACAAGCAGGAGGGAAATGATCACGTTCCACCCACTCAGGCTGAATTCATACTGCAGCGTACAAACATTAAGTACTTTAAATGGAAATAAAAGTGTGACACATATTTGAGTGAGATTAAAGAAAGACACAAATCCGATTCATTTTCACAGACTGTGAAATTAGTGACTGTAACGTGAGCGTGTAAAACTGTGCTCATATTAAGAGGACGCAAACGCGCAGTAGAATTATAGCTATCAGATGCATTTACAGAGTTACGGATACATTTACAGAAAGTTTACAGATACATGAAGAAATTACACTGAAAAATAATCACATCAATCAATTTGCATTCACCTACGGTATGTGATAGTACAATGACTGACAATCCTCTCTATACCCTGACATCTGTGACCTACACTGTAAGATAAATGTGTGCATTGTATATTGTTCCTCTCATAGTCCTTTGTTTGAACTGATTTTACATTTAATACACTAATTTATTCTTCACACAGATACACAACAGTTCATAAGATAATTCATGTTCCTTTTGGGTATTATAATTTATGGCCGCAATGACCCAGTTTTCTCTTGGACATTAATTACTGAAGTTTCTTCTTCACTGAGACTAAACTGTTTAATGTCACACACAAACAGCAAAGTCTCCACATACAGAATAAAGTTGTCTTTTACTTTTGGAGAAAAATCAACTTGGGGATAGATATACTTTTCATATTTTTGTATAGGCTGAAATCCTTTCACAGATGTTCAACTCAAATAAGCACACAACACTTCATTAATTCTCGACAATCACGCTGTTTTCAATTCAGATTTAGCAAAAATGTGACACGCAAACTGGGTAAGAAGAAGGATGTTGCACAAATGGCAGCAAATCAATTAAAAGTTAAAATGGCTTACTTTTCCGCTCAAACTCTTTGAGAAAATAATATCTGGTTATGCTAAATAAATTGTACACTATTTAATTCTGAAAGCAATTATTACTATTATGGCATGAAATGTTCAGATGCTCCTCTGTCAATGACATTAAAGAATATATAGGAATTTTTGGCAGCTGCACACAAGTTCTCTGCAAGCCTGTTGTGCAACTGCCGTCACATCTGCATTTATAAACCTCTGACTTGCACAGGTTTGACCCTTTCAGACAGGGAACTTTAAACATTTAATTGTACAACATGAGATGAGATTTTAAGAATTAAGATAAGATAATCCTTTATTTGTCCCACAACGGGGAAATTTGCAATGTACAGCAGCAAAAGTGGATAGTCAACTAGAAGAAGCATCACAACAAACTCAGACTTAAGCTAAAAGCAATAAACTAAAAACTAAAAACAATAAATAGCAATTATAAGTAAGAAATTACTTTGTATTGAAGCTGTCTTCATGTTCTACTTGCTACCCCTGTTGCAAAGTCCATAGTAATCATTGCATTTTAATTGATGATTACACTGGTAATGCTAAGTAACATTTCAACAATAAAAATAGATGGATATCCCTTTTTGGTAATATTCCCAAAGCATTTACGGTGCTCCCAGTAGAAATCCCCAATCTCAGAATCAATTTGACCTTCACATTCTGTGTCTCATTTGTCTATGAGAGGCATTTTTGTTTCTCTTCATCTTATCTATCACGGGAAGGTGAAATGAGGCCACGGCTGTCAGGTTCCATATAGACTCTCCACTGGGACTGATGTACATCAACACGACGTTAACTTTTACATCAAATTGAAAACATGGTTATGTCTCTCAGAGGAGATGCTTCAACCAAATTTGTATTGATTAGTTTCAAGTCCAAACAGAAGGAGAGGAGGCAGCATCACGATGGTATGGCTGCCCCATGTCCTCTAGTTTGAGGGTGATTATTCTCTGCTTTAATGTTTTTTAATGCTGGCTTTAGACTGTTGTTTTTAGCCTGTTGGGTGATAACCATCAGCCAGTAATCACAACTGCTTGTTTAGGCATTTACACTGCAGATTTAAGTATGCCAATTCATATTTACCCCAATATACAAGAGATCTGTTGTTTTTTTCCACCACGTGACTTGTCTTGTAACACAAAAATGTGACTATGTAAAGAGTGCCATTAAGCAAATCATGTATCAAACAAATGGGATCATTTAAAAAAATAACATAATGCAGTCTGCGACTGCCAGAAATCCTGAAAGTCTTAGCTTTGTTTACTTAGAGCAAACTGAGCCCTCATCCCATATTTTTTCTTGTATTTACTGCAGTAAAGGCAAACAGGCATAACAGGTAAGGTAGTCTTAATGTCCTTCAGGGTGATCACTCCAGATGGAGACCTGAGGAAAGTCGAATCTTTAAATGTTTTGGCACAATTCATTATTGCATATTAATTAGGTAAATAAGTGCTGTTTGTAATTAAAGGGGTGTATTTTTTGCATTAAGTTTGATTAAATTCTGTTTAATGTGATTCTGCCATATCTGAAAAAACAGAAGAATGTTACAACATCGCATTGCTACAACTTGACATTTTCAATACTTATATTTAAATGTCTACATTGAAATAAATTTTATTGTTAAATCAAAAGTCCAACATGAAAAAGCCATAGCATCCTGTGTATTGCTCAGTTATTACAGATGGCATTTCAAAGATATACATTTCTTTGACTAAATTCCTACAGGTGAAATCTGCTGGAATGTGGATTGAATGATGAGCTGATAATGGACTCTGTACTGACTGATAATGAAAAGAAGGGTTATCTGCTTGACCAATAAATACTGTTCCATTTACTGACCTCTGCCCTTTGATTTCTGGTCACCACCTTTGTAATTAATGTTGAGGACTGCATCGTGAGCACACGATGAGGGGACAGTTGGGAGTAATTTGAGCTTAGTTTCAGAATGATAAGCCCAAATCTTTAAAGAAATAGTTCATTCTGTTCAAAAGTTTACTAGAATTAAAATGGCACTTTGGCATGACCAGTAGGAAATGTGGGCGTTAGTCCTTGGACAAAATATCTTCACAGACTGGATCCTGCATTTAGGAGACATTGAATCGTGAACATAGCCTAAGTATTTTTTCTCCAAAATCTGTCAATTAAAAAAACCTTAACAAACCTGATAATATTGTGTAAAATCCAGTAATACTCTTATCAATACTAAGGTCATTGAGACATAACTGCAGTGTACAGTATCCACGTTGCAATCTTATTGTGATTCAAATGAAGAGATAAGCTTTTATTGAGTCTAGTGACGCCTGTTTTGTCCCTTATTCCATTCATTAGAAGCTGCTCCAATGAACTTATGCAATGGGAGCAAATGTGCATGTGCATGTGTGAATCTGACAGAGTGCAACGGTTGACATTCAGCTGTTCATGGCAACACTCAAAGAGCAGCACAACGCAAAGAGCTCTCACTCTGCTGCTAGTTGAGGATACCGCAAAGATCTGCTTCAAGCAACTATGGCTGAACGTTAAATGTGAACATACAGCACCTCCAGACAGTTCCCCAATGGTCAACATACCCTTCTGGTTAGCTCAAGTAGCTATCATTTTTTAGCATAAAGGATAACAGGATTTTTATCGATATAGGGTGAATAATATTTTGTTTACCGATACCAGTTTTCTCTGGTACTGTTCGGGCTCGGGGCTTAGGGCTTGAATTGAAAACTCTCTGCTCTGTCAGGTCGGGCCGGACACGAAAATCAATAGTGTGCGCGACTAAAACATTACGGTCGGCATCATGGTTGGGTCTGACACGGAAGTCAAAATTGGCTTAAAGGTTCGAGTTCTGAATAAAAATGTCAGGCCCCATTCAAGCTTTAATCTATTTGTTCTCATTTTAGTGCAGACCAAACTACCTTATACGGTGACAAAATCGCCATTCTCAAGCAAAATTGTAATTTAACCCTCGCTAGACTTTTAACCATCACATGTAAGGATAAATGCAACAGTAACGACAGCAAAATATTTGCTCCGCCAGACTTTCGCATCTTTGCATCCATTTATATTGCGCATCTGTTTACATTCCTGTGGTGCAAAGTACCTCCGCTGTGTTGCATAGCAGTCGTGCTAGAGGACTGAAAAGGGATGGCGAGTGAAATGTGAATGTTTACTTGCCAGTGGCTGATTTCTAGTCATTTCTAGTCGCCTAGCACAAAACTTTGGTTGCATATGCGAGTGTTTTACCCTGACAGTTATTTAACAGAGTGAGTCATCCTCTCTCTACAGACAAGCCTTGCACAACCGCCGCTTGTCCACTCCTTGGAATGTGTGCGTGCTTGTGACCCGTAGTAAACTCCTGCACCGTCAGCACTTTTGATCCCGTTATAAACCACTGCCGCCCGCCGTTCACCCTCTTCTGTGTGGGGACAGCAGCCTGCCAAACCGTAACCAAACCAAACAGCCTCCACAAACACAAACACAATGTCCACCGCAGATCAGCCCATATTCTCCAAAGGGGAAAACTGCAAGCCCAGCTGGCACGACGCTAACGCGGGCTACAACGAGGCGGATACCCACCTGGAGATCATGGGCAAGCCCGTGATGGAGCGTTGGGAGACCCCGTACATGCACTCCCTGGCCACCGTCGCGGCCTCTAAAGGTAAAGACGCCTTGTTATTGGAGGTCCCAGGGGGCGCTTCCATTATCGGACACTCCCAGGACCCGTTGCACGTCAGAAAAAACAGCAGTTTTGTGTGGCTGACAGCACAGCAGGCATACATATTTTAGTTATGATGAATATAACGATTGTGTTCACTGAGTTCATTTTAATGTAGTCAGTAATAGTCTTTATCACTTCCTCGTTTCAACTATGCACTTTGCAATTTGGCTGTCAAGTGATTATAATCTCAATATACAGTTTAGAATCACCTGACAGCCATGTAACAAGGGGATGTTCACATTAGGCCGTACAGTATTGGATTTAATACAGTGTGTCCTGACAATCTGGAGTGAAATGTCGTTCAAGATATAAAGCTATAAAATGAGAAAGCAATTACAAAAATGAATCATACATTTTATGCTGACATTTTCATACATGACATTTAGCATTTAAAGGGAAAAAAAACATGCCAGCGAGTTTTCACAAGGTATTAAACCCAGCAAAGAAAAACAAATCTGTTACGTACAAACTGGGAAAATGTCAAATTGTTTTTGCATTATGCATGTATTAAATGAGTTGTGCTCAATAGTCTGTGGCTATTTCGACCATTTGACTTTTTGGCTTGGAAAATATCTTCCAAAAAAACACGGAAGGTTTTTTTGTTAAATTCCTTAGATTTTTTTTTTTTTGGAAGGAAAATCTTTAAAAACAATGCTTTTTTGTAGCATTTCTCTGCTACATGTGTGTGTGAGCAGCATGGTGCTCAGTGCTCTGAGTATTGCAGCAGGTGTTACTGTACTCATGGGAGCCAGCCAAGAATGTGAAAACAGATCCACAAACCCTCACAGACTCATCAAAACGAGCCAAAGTTGTGTCTGCATAAAACAACGTAAATGCAAAACTGGAACATAAATGTATTTTTGCATAAAGTTAAGTTTTCTTGGAAACTCCTTTAACTGGGCTTTCATTCATTCATTTGTTTATTGTGAATAACCAGTCAGCATGTTCACGTTCATTGTCTGGTCAGGGTTTGTATGTCTTCCAATATTCATTTTTAATATCAGCATATAAATAGACAGGCGGGTTTTGGACAGAGGTTAGTTTTCATATTTAAACAATGCAGATGACAATTTGACATGTACACTAAAGCCCCATGATAAGAAATATATGTAAATATATGACCTCAGAGGCTCTTTTTGGAGTGCCTCTGGAAACATGTTGTGCCTTATCTGCACTCAACTCAGCCCCTTGCATATTGTTCTTAATCTCCTCTTAATATTCTGTCAGAGTGTATCCAAGAATAAATAAACTGAAATCTGAATATTACACTGTGCTGCTGTGCCAGCTGATTGTAAGTTCAGTGTGTTATTATGTGTGGAGCAACGTGGACCGACAACAAACAGCTTTTAAGTCTCATCTATTTATATGCTCCTCCAAAAGGTCATTTAACCTCTCTGTCCGTACTTATGTTACAACCAACTGGTTTCTCCTCCACACCCCACAGAGGGAAACCTCAAGCCAAATGAATACGTGATGAAAATCGCTGTAGTGTTTCTATAATTTCCCTACAGAGTGAAACATTATGTCAATAGTGCATTTAAATTGAATTGTTTAGAATTTATGGTATAATTAGTTGCTATTGCTGTTAACATGTTTCAGCTATAGTATTCCTATAGTATTGCTACAGTGTTGCTGCAGGTTCTAATGGGTCAGTGGTGCTCAGTTTCATCATGTTTCTGTTTTTTAATCTGATGATTCATTAATGTCATTGTAATTGAACACCTACAGTTCTTTTCATTCAACTGCCCTTCATGATGTAAATCCTATAAAAACTATTCAGCGTGTAATCTAATCTTTCCATTTGGTCTGTAACTCGTACACTCTTAGGGTCTTTAGTTATGGTCTGTCAAGGGAAACGGCTTTATCACCCGCCAGTAGGAGTAATGGCTCATGAATAATGTATTTTTATGTTAATGAAGTTCAGTCAACCAGTGTTGGAGCACCGCAAACCAAATCACTTTGGCAAAACTGAACATATCTTGGGTGATTAAAATGTCACAACTGTATTTTATAGAAATATAAAACACTTTTCTCATAAAAGTAGGAAAATACCTTTAGCTTTTTTTTTTTAACCTTCTTTTTGATTACCCATATTCACAGTCAGATTCACTCACAGACACTAGAAACAGAGACAACAGAGCAATCAAGGACAAAGTGATGGAGACAAAGACATTGTTGAACTAGACTGCAAAATTTCCCCAGGTTTGCATCTCCTAACGCCTCCTATTTCATTACCTTCTGTCTGCTAGGCGGCAGGGTTCTGGAGATCGGTTTCGGCATGGCCATCGCCGCCACCAAAGTCGAGTCCTTCCCCATCGAGGAGCACTGGATCATTGAGTGCAATGACGGCGTGTTCGCCAGGCTGCAGGAGTGGGCCAAGTCCCAGCCACACAAGGTACACACGGGCACAGACGGCTATATCGGGCCACTAGGATGGTTTTTGTTTAAATATTGGGTATCATTCAGTAACATGTATGTCATAGGTTCCTGTCTGACCACAGCTGGAACAGCATAAAACAGGCTATTTATTCCAATTGTCAATAAAGCACATTTTCAATTAAGTTCAGTAATGTGTGTTTAAGCCAATAAGAATTGAATTTCTGTGATTTCAGACGAGAGTTATAGTGATTCTAAGAAAACTCAATTCCTGGATTATTTTATTTTTTAGGTCATAAAATTGTGTAATTTATTCATATTGACTTCTGGCACAAAACATCAGGTAGATTTAATTCAAGGATAGAGAGGCAACAACAGATTCCAAAATAATTGGAAAATGTACTGGCTACAGTTCTGATATGTCACTAATTGTTAAAAGCACATATCTACCCTGAAACATTAGTGAGCTTCAGCAGGAAAACGCCTTCATCCACTGTTTGGCGCGGCTCCTCACCTTATAGGATTTTGCTCAATACTCTACATAAAAAGAGCTTTTCTGGGGCAACGACAGCAGCCTGAACACGATGACATTCAGAGCTGAAGAGATGAACCGTTTTTTTTTTTCATTTGTTGCTGCAGGTCGTCCCTCTGAAGGGCCTTTGGGAGGAGGTTGTCCCCACCCTGCCTGACAACCACTTTGATGGTAAGAAATTAAACTGGATGATTTCAGTCTGAGAGCTCATATGTACAGAACAAAAACTCAAATTAAGCCTCAAAGGGCGAGACTGATACTGATCCTGGTACTGATCCTTTACAACTACATAGATGAATTTCTCACTCGAATTGTCCGGCCAATATCGAGTAGATAAGAAACGGAGCCTGATGGATATGTGGTCAAACCCCTAACCCTGCCATTGTGGGCGCTTGGATCAACACATTTTCTGCTGCCTGGCCTAGTCATTTTCTTCTCAAAGAGGGAGAAAATTACGACTTTGTTTGCAGAGCAGCAGTCCAAAATAAAGCCCAAAGACAAAGACACAAAGACAAGGTCAGAGGGAAAGAGAGGCAATTATAAAGATGGGCACAGTCTGAGCCATAAAGAAGCAAAATAAAAAGTGATAAAAGAAGAAATAATGTGTGTATGCTGCTAACACTGCGTCCCTCCTCTCACAGGTATCCTGTATGACACATACCCTCTGTCAGAGGACACATGGCACACACACCAGTTTAACTTCATCAAGGTAGGTAGATAAGTTCAAGTCACACGTTACATACAACGCTGCAATGCGCCGTTAACACCAGCTGGAGTCACCACATTACATGGTACAGGTTATAATGTACAGGCTGCATTCAGATGTGACATTTACATCCATAAGCAGGTAGAAATAAGACATTAACCAAAGCTCTTCATTTGTAGCTGAATAAGAAGCTGTGGGTGTTTAACTGTATTCCGTGAGAAAGAAAACAGAGAAGAAGCGAGTACACAGCCAAAGGCCGAGGCAGCAGAATCACAAAACTCAACATGAGGCGGGAGAATCGATTGGTTGAGGACTGAGTGTCTTCTGGAGGGCCAGCTGACAGTACACAACAATGCCAATACAAAAATGACATTCATTTCTCCTGAAAGTCATCAAAACCTTGTAACGATTTTGACTACGAGAGAGCAAAAACGTGCCCTGGAAAGAGTGAACGCTGAGGCATTCAGACGATTACACTCATCCAGCATTTGTATTTGCTATGACATTCATTTTTACGCACTTACATTTCAGATAGAAGACAGAAGAAAGAACTTAATCTGAAACATAAGTGTGTAAAAGTATACCACAGCACATGTAGAGGTTTGTTTTAGTGAGTCAAATGTAGACTGTGTGTTGGTGGAGTGAGCGCTCTTTCCACCAGGCCACCCTGCAACGTATCACTCAGCCATGGAGAGTAAATAGACCATAATAATCAATTTTCTGCATTTTATGACCCAACGGCATTTTGGCCACTCTGCTGAGTCTCCACACGAGAAACTGAATTACATCTCCAGTCAAGTGCAAGAAACAAAGATTTGTTCTCGGTGATGTTGGTGTCCTGTAACGGTCTGAACGCTGTCTCACAGGCTTTCCCATCCTGACACAAAGTCATTTCTGGAGGAAAACACTCAGCAGTCGGAATGACAAATGGAATAATGTAAAGATATTGAGTAATGGTGAAACATATAAGTGACTTCAGTGTAAAAATATCATTGATTGAGTCTTAGTGATTTGTTGGCGTTTCTCTGCAGGCTCACGCCCATAGGATGCTGAAACCCGGCGGTGTCCTCACCTACTGCAACTTGACCTCCTGGGGTGAGCTGCTCAAGAGTAAATACGACAACATCGAGAAGATGTTTGAGGTTGGTCAGCTTCCTGAATGACGCATTCAACTTCTGATCTGAAATTTTGCTGTCTTAATTTTGTTGTGTGTGTGTGTGTTGTCTGCTATTTTCTATTTGTTGCTTAGTTGTGCTGAATGCAACATCAACAAACAGGCGTTTAAGGGCAAACATGCACGATATCTCAAAATGTCCTACCACCATTATCGTCATTCAGATATTATGTCATCAGTTTCTCACAAAATACAGAAGAGGAACTGCATACAAGACTAAGATAGGGATGTAAACAGCACATGTCACTTTAAGATCTCAGCTCTTAGGTTTAGTCAAAGTACCATAAAGCACCCCTGAGATATGATGACATAAGCAGAGCCTAAATATCAATAATGACCTTTAGACATTGATATTAGTTTAAATGTACTTGCTTGTACCTTTCAACCATCATCAGGTGTTTTCTGCACTGTGATAAATCCAAAGTTAAAGGTAAAGCGGGTCCGGCCGCTGCTGAAGGGCCTGATAATGCTGCCGGCGGCCTCACACTGACCAGATCTGTCCGTTATTGATTTTCAGGAGACCCAGATGCCTCATCTGCTGGAGGCCGGCTTCAAGAAGGAGAAGGTTAGCACCACCACCATGGACATTGTACCACCCAGCGAGTGCAAATATTATTCCTTCCATAAAATGATAACTCCAACCATTGTAAAAGAGTAAAGTCCAAAGACGCTACGCCGCCCGTGCCTTTTTTTTTTAAAAATTCTCCTCAAATGCCTTCACCCTCACTGCCTCAGTCTGTCAATAAAACACCTCCAACCCCTCTGCTTGTGTTTGTTTGATCTCTATTCTTACATCTCCTTCTTTTGACACAAGAGTATCAAAAGAAGTACACAGACAGTACGTGTACTATCAAAAAATATACACCAAAGCATTACTAAACAAGAAAATATATTGTCACTCCAGAAGAATCTTTTTACGCTACTACATTGATACACAGTACCACTACTACTAGTACTAAATGTTCACTGTGAAACCTCATCAATATCAAGATCAAAATCAAGGCAGTAGGGTTCCATAATTTTCCAACTTTTTGTGACATTTCCACACTTACCAAAACCTCTTTGTAACCCCAAATCGCTGTCTGCACACAACAGAACCAAATGAGAAACTTTGCAAACACCAACAAACATCGAATTTTAAGCTATTAAGACTTTCGTATAAGTGACTTTATGATACACATGTAAAGTGAGACAAACATACCTGATACATATAATTTTATCAGGACTTTCCTGTACTGTCTTTAATAAGTGATTGTGCTTTACCGACTGTTTTGGCTGATATATTGTCACAGTGTGTGTAGTAATTCACACTCGTGAAGGAGCGAACCTTATCTGAAAGCGTGCAGCTAAGTTACCACCTGGCGAGGGCGCATTAATCAATAAGATGGACAGGTGGGAAACTACAGCAGCTGGAGGGAGGAGATGGCTTTCATACGTTCTCCTGCAGGTGGAGGTGCACTGGTTTCATATTCAATCCCCCTCACAAAAACTTAAAGGGACTCTGTAAGAAGCTTGTACTTCCATTTCAGTGGTGAGTAGTTGTCAAAATATCCTTAGAAACGCTGCTTCCCGGTGGCGTGGTGCCCTTTTTGACCATCTAAAGCACTGCTGGAGACAATTGTTAAGGGCAATAATAAGCAAATGGGATGGGGATGTACGGCAGAGCGGTTTGTTAGGCTTCTATGGACATTTTGTTACATTTAATTCGTCAAACTCCAGTTACCATTGGAATACATCGTCTCACGAATTCATACTAAAGCTGCTGCTCTTCACCAATGAAGAAACTGCAAACCCTTTAGAAGCATCTTCAAAGCCAACAGTTTGATACTGAAAAAACAGATTTTTTTTGGGGGGTCCCTTTAATGCAGCAACTTACATCTGCAGTCACATTGAGTCGCCGTTCATCGGTCAAATCAAAGCTTGCAAGGTCACACAGCCACGTGTTGACTTTTCTCACCACTGCCACATGTGGGATTTTCCTGGCTCATATCTTTGGTATGAGAGGGTAGGCAGCGATTGACTACATTTCCCAGAATGCATCTGGTCCATATTCTGTTGAATGATGGTCCCAACTGCTCCCTAGAGAGAAGATTCTGAGCTGCTGACACCCAATCCTAATGTTTACTATTTACATTTCAGCAGATTTCATTATTTTCTGCTATTGAACTCTTATTGTTGCTGCAGGAAATAAAATCTGTTTGGCCAATTATCAATAGTAGGGAGAAAACAAACACCAAACAACTAAGAGGAGCAGGCATGCTGGAACATCTGGTAAGTGTTCTACATCAACAAAGGCATCCTGTAACCATGTCATTTGTTTCAATGGGGATCAGCGTAGGAGCGTTCTCTTCCTGATCCCCGTCAGGTATCACCTGCCAATTCTTCCAATATGAAGTCAAAAGACAAAATAGTCAAAATAAGAAACTGTCCTGTGATGTGCTGAAGAAACAAAAAGAATAATTTGTTTCAATGTGTAACAAAAGTCCAGTCACTGGGTTTACATCTTCTCCATTCTCATTTAATACTTCACACACCAAAATTAATCTTCAACCATTGTATATGGTAAATCTGTTTCACTTTATTCTTTAAGGAACTCCACGTTGACCACAGCATTAACACACTTTGTTATCCGACGTCTTGCTCAACAACCCTTCAGCACCAAGAGCTGCAGCGAGTCTGAACTCATGACCTTTTCTGGAAAGAGGTTATCTGCTGATTTACATTCAAGGTGCAAGCAAGCAGCTCTGCTTTATTCCTCTCTGCATTAAGTATAACTGGTTTAGAGCTCTGGCTGAATATGTAGAGTACAGCAGAGCAGAAGCTGGCATTAAACCTACTGCTCTGGCATTTCACTGTCACTGCTTTGGATCCTGTACAATACGCTGCAGTCAAGTTAACCAACACATCATAAATATGCATATGTCTACATGCATAACATAGTGAAGGTCACAAAAAAGCGCCCCCCAGTGGTCACAGTGACCATAAGAGCACAGATAACATAATGCATTATAAAGGGAGCCAAACCTATGGAGAGATTTAGATTTAAAACATTAAATTAATGCAAGTGCCCAGTTGTTTATACAGATAATTTAACTTGCCTCAGTGATTACAACAGAATTGTACATAAT
>OMOW01111804.1:0-10651 GCA_900312555.1 Lamprogrammus exutus
CTTTTTATGCTAGCTACTTAGATCTGAAATTTTGTTGTAATGTGTACTTTTTGAAAAAAAATTATATATCTCACTGATGACACCAAGACTTCACCATGACATTTTAGTGTTCCCCCAAATTCTTATTCCAAATTTGGTGTATTTCTACCCATAGCCATTTTAGCTCTGCAGCCGAAACCATCACACATCATGAACTGAAATTTGCAGGGAGGGTGTGTTAGGTGAAAATATGGTCACATACAAAAAAATTGCCTTTTCAACCATAGGAGGCCGCCATAATAAATGTAAACACATTATATTTCAAACTTTCAATTGAACCATCTAATTTTTGGAAATGATATTTTTCAGTGTAGGTATAGCAGTGGCAGATCTAGCAATACACAAAACGTGAGGTACTGTATGTCAACCATAAGTAGGCGCTATAATAAAGGCAAACGTGTTTTGGTCAATAACTTGCAAAGGCAATGTTGTCCAATAAACATGGTATCTTTATGTTCTTTGAATAGTGATGCATCATTTGGTATATGACATGTCCATATCAACATTGGAGGTTTTTTAAATTCTTTTTTAAAATTGTTATTAAACTTCAGATCACAAGACTGAACTTTCGTTGTTGTGGTCTCTGCTGCCATCTAGTGGATGTGTCCAGTGGAGGTGTCCTGTTGCATAGAGGCTGGAAGAAAGTACCTTTCAAAATACATAGCGTTATTCCTATAAAATGACAAAATTTGTGTTTTTGAAGTAGAGGTGAATTGATATTCTAGTTGAACTAATTTAATGTAGTAAAATTCAGCAGTTAGAATATTGCAATCATTGCTGTGATGATAATTTATATTAGCCTGTCCATGGCGTTTTATTTTGAAGCCAGTATCTGTGCGAAGCCAGTATCTGCGTGTATCCATCTCTAACGTCCTGCCAATCGTTACTCGGTGTTAGTCTATAGCAAATGGCTGCCAGTCCCTGGGACTGTATGCTCAAGTTGAATCATGGCTTTTTGTGGAATATAGCCCCTGGTCAGAAGACTGGCGGTGTAATGTAGCAGTGACTATAACGACTGTGATGCTAATGTTATGTTAGTCTGTAGATGGGAAATCCAACTCATGTTAGCATCAAGCTAGCTTTAGCTTTCAGCTTGCTGCAGAAGCTACGAGTTTAGCTCGGCTTTCTGTGGAATATAGCCCTTGCTCAGAAGACCGATAGTCTCAGTTGTGTGATTAAGATTGTCAATCAGCCTCCGTTTTATCATTATTGCTGATATGGACGAGATTGATTGGCAGCCCTGTGTGTGTTCCCATCTGTGCGTACATCGGTACCAGCATTACCTACAGGAAAAAGCAGAATTAAGGAAGTGTCTGTGACCATTACAGATTCCTAAGGATCATGTAAGTGTTAAAGACAAGCACATCTGCCCATTTCATTAACATTTTTTGTTAAAAAAAGACCTGCTAATTATCTGTCAATAAAAATACCAAGATATTGGAATCCTTTATCTGCCCATTTGATTGGGAAGAATGAGCACAGCAGTTTTTCGGCTGGTGGATTGACTGGAAACATCTCTTGACTGGAACCTTTTATTTAGGTTAAGGATATAGTCAGAAAATTTCTAAAATTTGTCCAGGATGCATAGAATGATTGTGTAGGAGACCCTGTTGTCTCCAATGTTATCTGTCTCTTTGGAATGTGAAAAGGAAATTTAAAACTTTGTTTGCTGCACAAACTTTCAGAGACTAAACTGACTTTTAACCCCTCGAGTAAGGGATGGGGTGCTTTGTTCAATCTCACTCTGACAAGAACATCTCCAAAGAAAATAAGTGGTGAGTTTATGGACGTTGCTGAACCCCCAAAGGATGAGCAAATGGTCACCTTTCACCTCTCCACAGTAAAATTGTCAATTTAACACTTAACAGACTCTGCTTTCCCCCTTCACTCACCTCGGGAGAGGACCTGCGCCAAGGGACCTGGATTTGTGATACCTCTGGAGACACTCATCTTAGCACCAAGGAACTCATCAGATACATGCATTAAGGATTAAAGACTTTCCTTGGGAAAGAGACTTGGGTATTGTGAAAAGTGATCTCATCAAACTATTTCAATGGGACTAAAAACGGTCATGTAATTATATTCTTTCTGTCTGCTGTTCCCTCTCTCTCTGCCTTTATCAACATATACATACACACACACACACACACACCTAAGCATCGGCCTTTCTCATCCTGATGTGATCCCCACAGGACGATAGCCAGAGATACGTTGTGAAATTCCAAATACATTCCTGAGTTTACGTCGTGAAATTCCGAATACATTCCTGAGTTTACGTGAGTTATATGTTTACACAACTTTTGTAATAACTGTTAGTAAGGATGTAATCATCTTGTAAAACACATTATTGATCAGGAAATCAGGTACATCAAATGGGTCCAACTTTGATGTATCTACGATAAAAATTGACAGAGATAAGTTTTAGGTCGGTCAACATTTGGTAATATCATGTGGCGCTACTTCCCTCAAGTGTACAGTTCATGCAAGAACGTGTGTTCTGATCATGTTCATCTTTAAATATTTAACCCTGTGTGTTTTTGTGTCAAGTATTTGAAATTAGTAATGTTCGTAGCAAGACTTATTTTTGATAGTGAGTCGCGAGGAACTAACATTCTGTAGTCAGTTATTAGAATCTATTAACAGTAGAAAGTAGGTCTGTTTAATAAATGCACTCAAAGTTAAAACCATTGTTTAATCAGAATATTATCTTTGAAGTTTGTAGGTATCAAACTATGTAATTTGTGCTTAAGATCATTGCTTAATGAGCCATGGTGAATTCTTGGAAATATGAAATTCGGACAAGTAATGATAGATTTTGTAACCACCTTAAACCAAATTACACAAAGTAGAACACAAGCTGGCCTGAGAACAAAGGATTGTAGACGTATCACCGTTTTTCAGCGTGAAACTACAGTCCTTACCCTAAAAGCACGCCCGTGTCCTAAAGCCAAATAAAAACAGCTGGAGGCTGGTCGTCGCTCTCTTCAGCTTGCATACGCGCTCTTACCCTCTCTTTCTCATCTACTCTCTTACTCTTACGCACAGCACACTCTCTCTCTTACGCTCTATTACGCTTTTAATCTACTTGTTTTTTATCTTCTAGGAAACACTCATCGTCTCCAGGCTTTTTGCCATTACAATAATTTTGTGAAATTTATTTTCTGTACCATGTATTCCATTAAGTTTAACTTTTTCAGAATTAAGTGCAACTTTTATTTCTTTTGTCAAGCTCCGCAGAGTGTTTTAACTCCAGTGAAAGTGAACTTTATTTTGGATTAAAAAAATTCTGCGCTGAGTAACTTTAAAGTTTAATTTTGTTCGGCCGGCGAGGTTGATCTTCCAGTTATTTTGTCGAATATGCAGAGCCTAACCGCCACCACTCAAAGACAACAGATCTCATTCAAGGACCCCACAACCAACTTGCTGCTGAAGAGACCATTTGTGAGAGGTTTCCACCGAAAACTCTGTTAAGACGATCTGGCTGAACATGCCAGATCACGTGGAGAAATACGCTGACGACCCCTCTCTGTCTGGCTTCGCCCACCGCTTGAAAGCGAAATGCCATCGCTGGGTAAGCCTTGAAAACACTATCAGCAGAGCCGTTGTGGACTCAGATGAGGATCTGGAAACCCCTAAATCACTGCTGGTTCATCTGAGGACATCTTCCCAGCAAAGTAGGCCAAGAAATCCTTCCTTGCTGCTCATTATTGCTGTGATCTAAGAGTTGGTGTCATTTAGCGCTTTGAGTTACTATATAAAATCTCAGGCGGCTTGATAGTTTTTTCGTAGCGTTCACCTATCCTCCCGATAGTTTAACTTTTCTCATCTTACCATAGTTCACCATTGCTCATTCATCCTTTGCAATCTGCCATTTAAAATCCACAACATTTGATCTGTTGATTCTCCCATACACTCAGGTTACTATCTCAGTTATCCATCTGTTAATCCCATTTAGTTATTAATAAATGTTCATTTATCAGTATAACGTTGTCTGTGAATATTTCTTTAAAGCGTAAGAGTACTAAAGGTCAATGTGACGGAGAGTTCATCGCTTCTGTTATGAGAGTGATCTGATTGAGTTGAATTAATTTGATTGGGTTTGATTCATTTCTCCCACATTCATTCATTCATCCCAATTATATGATAAAGACCCAGGGGGTGGTGCCCCATCAACGCGTGCTTATTGATAAAGTGTAGCAAGTCCTACACTGAGATGCAATGAGAATGACATCATCATCAGGTCATCTTGAAAGTATATCAGGAGGGAGCTACAAGGTGGCTTTGGATCAAGAGGGAAGGTCGGTGGGTCATTGCTACTGGGACGCAAGGTCAGGGTCTGATCTACCCTGGCTGGGTAGCCTGGGTGAGGAATGTTTGATGTTGGAAGACCTGAAACACACGCTGACCCCAGGTAACATCACTAATGATGCATCCTAGCCTATCCGTAGGATGCATTTTACATTATTATATCACAATTTATTTGGATAATCTGAGGATGAGACTTCCAATTACACCTTGGACCTTCCAATTACACCTTCGTCTCAGTTCTATATTTAACAGCATATTCAACAGCACAAAAAACTATGGCTTCCGTTTGAGCTCATCTTAGCTACCACAATAGAAACAGCAGTCTATTTGCAGTTAAAGCTTGAAAGTCTCCAGTGTGATCAGAGCCTTTATTCACTATTGCTCAGTTCGAGTAACTCATAAAAGCAGTGAGTCGGTCACAAGTACAGTAATATCACACACACAGACTCACAGACTCAGCCTCAAATGAAGCAGACATAGAAGAGAAGCGCAGAGTGGCCAGAGCATAGTATCACACTTTAAACAAACAAAACCTGTCAGGTGCTGGATAAAATGGAAAAACAGCATAACACAGTGGCACAGGCCTTCACTCACACAGCAATCACTTTCTTCATTAGAACATTCACACATTAATATATGGAAGTGAAAGTTATAAAGCTTCCTCAACGGACCATGCAAAGAGGGTAGAGGTGACAAGAGCATCACCTTGGTCAGCAGGTGAGAAGGTTTCCCTGCTATGTTTCTCAGAATCAGAGATGTTTCCCTGTCCAGATAGGAGTCCTTTGGAGAGAGGGAGGAGAGAGAGAGAGAGAGAGAGAGAGAGAGAGAGAGAGAGAGATAAATCAACTGGGCAGAGATTTAAACCAGTGGAGAAATTATTACACACAAAATACTTAATATATAGCAAAATGCAGAAAGTGGCAACTTTATTAGATATACCTATGCAATCAAATGGAAGGTATCAATACAATACCATCTTATATTGGATTGTACATGTATATCTAATAAAGTGGCAACTGAGTGTAAATGACATACAGTTTATAAATATATATTAATAGTCATCATATCAAGTAGCTCAGAGTCGGCAAACACGATCATTTGACTGAGATTTGCATTTTAAGATATCAAGCGGTGGGAAAACCCAATTTGATCCTGTGACACTAGTCCACATCATCAGTTTGTTCTGTTCAACATACTCCAGCATTTGTTTTGTGATTTTGAAACTAAAAATTCCAACTAGCGTGTGGACATAGGCTGTGTCCCTTGAGGCAACACAAAGACTGCAACAAAACAAGTAAGAAGGCTCTATAACATCAATCATACGTTTATGAAGGGATGTTTGTTTGGGATGTTTGAATTTCAGTTTTCTTTCTACAAAGAAATCTAAATTGAAAGGGCTGCACAGTGATGAGCAAGTTGCTACTATTATATCTGATTGACATACGTATCCGTCACACAAACATACCTGTTTAAGGGCTTTTTTAGACCTTTCGTCTGTTTGCTTAGATCGGAATCAGGAAAGACACCGTACAGTGTTACATTATGTTACTGCTTGGTTCAGTGTGCTTTCTAACAGGAAAACAAAATAAAACCAAACCAAAATATACTTGCAAAAGTCATGTGAGTGCACTAACTGTGCTCATTGGTCAGAAATGTCTAGGGCAGAGATGACAAGAGGGGAAAAAGATAACTTTGCCCAAGATGACTGATTAAAATTGAGCAAACATGGAATGTTCCTTGTGATAGTCATCATTTGATCCATATACTGTACCTAACAAAAATGATTGCAGCAGAAGCTGACTTGAGGATGTGTGGAAAACTACATGTGCTTCACATGATGTGCACAAGACCTGCTGCCTTCAGATGGCTCAGCAAGAGAATGGAGTTCATTTTGAGCACATACAACTACATGCTTACCTTCAACAGGTTCATCTGAAGATGTGTTAGGTAAGCTAGATATGTCAGCACCTTTTCACAGCATCCCTTTGATTTGCTGTAGCTGGTCTAAGGTGGAGTTAACAGTACATCAATTACACACAACCCACTTCAGTTCTAGATCCATAAATTAAGTGTTTTGGAACTAGTGTAGTGTGCAACCAAGTATGACAGCCCTGCCCAAACAAACTGAAGTAATGGGGTAAACAAACCCTAGACGGATGTGTGAAAACGCTCTGTGTTTGTTTGAAGTGGTTGTTGTGCACGTTCTCTATAATTTATGCTATGAATTTTCAAAATGTAGTACCTCTAAAATTAATGAATGAAATATAGAGACACAGAGATACTGACAGACATGGATAGATACACTATATTTTCAATCAACTCAACTCTATTTGTTTCTCTCTTCTGAGCTCTTTTTCTCGTGTGTGTGTGTGTGTGTCTGTGCGTGTCTGTAAAAAACCAAGGATTATCTGCTCTTAACTCTAAACTTCCAAAATAGAGAATGCTTGTTAATAATAAAAGAAAAACCATCATTGAAACATTTCCAGGGAGATTCTAAATCTGGTATCAATTCAATTTTGTCCCAGTCAAAATAATAGGAATCATTTAAAAAAGCCTGTTCAACAAAGCACTTCATAATCCGCTTTTCAATATACCTTGGTTTAACCTTAGGTAATTTAACATCCCTAACTGCTGCTACCACACAGTGGTATAGTCATTGCAAAAAACCCTAAACTTGTGTATTTATGGGGAACATTGGTAACGATGACATCCTGTTGAAAGAAGTTCTATAATAGATAAATGCTCTTTCTACTTTACTGGATAAATGTGTTAGTTTTTTTGTTTTTGCACATTTCACTTCACAGCTTGACTGACATGCCACAATATGGGTGTTTTCACTGAACAAAATGTATTCTATTCAAAACCATATGGCTTTATGCACAAAATGTAAGAAATAGGTGCTGTTAGTTTGTGCACAGAAAAGAAACCAAAAGGCAGGGGAGCCTGCAAATGGCTGAGAAGATGCATGTCTTATTGATTTATGAGAAGACAATTGAAAAACTGAGTTACATATTGAATACCACAACATTAAATCAAAGTACGTGAACTACTGTTCTGATGGAACTCTTAACAGCCTCTCTGAAACACGCACATACACACAAACTCACACAGGAAATCCAAATGGTATTTTCAAACAACACAATAGCTGACCATAATATTAAAAATTTGTCTGGACAAAATCGTGGATCATTAAATTGGCCAGATTTTACCGGTAGTCACTGCCAAATTGGGGTTATCAGGCAAACTCTTTGTCTGCCTGGCTTTAGTTGGCTATGAGTTATTTTAAGATAACTGAGTTGTCACCTGTTAAGCTGCAACTACTTCAATTGTTTTAGAGACTAAAGCTGAGCACAAGTCAGTTGACCAAGTCACATTTAAGTAAATCTGGTTCATCAGATTGTGAGTATTTTCAAAGAGCTTTTCTTTTTCTGATGTTTTGTATTGTTTTCTCCAAATTATATCCAACATGGTGCTTGGGTTGCTTCTGAAAGTCAAAATACTGAACCCAGTTAACTTGATGTATTTCTATGTTCATTTTCGTTGCTCCACATGCCTGGAAGAAGCAAGGTCAGGGTCAGCCAAAAGTAGAAATGAATTAATCAATCCATACATTCACGTGTTATTTGGACATGTACCTCTGTGCTGTTGTGTCCTTTATTGGCTCCTTCAGGTGAGGGCGTGGCTGAGTATTGCAGACTGTCCGATTCAGTGGAGGATAGAACACTATCTAATGAATCCATGGAGGATGCAGAATTAATAGTGACTCCAGATGCCGAGGTGGCAGAGTATGAGGATGTGACAACTGAATGCACCTAAAAGGAAAGACGACAGGTTTTACAAAACAGAGTATAGGAAGTTATTGAGTTACATTTACTGTATTTGTGGACTTATTTGGCCATCCAATGTTTCTTTGTGTGTTTGTGATCTCAGGTTGAAAATTTATCACAAGCAGGTAAGAGAGAAGTTCAAACACACAAATGAAAAACTGATAACAGAAATCTACAGCTGAGTACAGAAGTGATAGCAGATATGGAACATCTTTCATCATCAAAAGTCTAACTTAACATTTTATTGTATATCATTCATACACTGAAATCATACTCAACCTAATTTTAAAAATATGAGTCTTATTTTGACTATGTTTACCTCGTGTTCGCGAACAGCGCCTACTGATCCTGTACGCCGGTGATGACGGCGAGAGGATCCTGGTCGTTGGATTGTGGCTGACGTACAGGAGGAAGAGGAGGCGGCGGAACCAAGAGAGAGAGATGAGCTCTGACGTGCAGCTTTGTCCATACTAAGAGATGCCTGAGAGACAACAGGAGAGAAAAAACTAAAAATGAAGTCCAGGTTCAATCACAACAAACATAAAGAACTTTAGATGCTTTTAGTTCATGTGAATGATGAATATGGGAATATGGAAACACAATACACTGTGTATGTATGTATGTACATATATATATATATATATATATATATATATATATATATATGTATATATGTATATATATATTTATGCACACACACACACACACGAATACACCTTCTCTAGCTGCGCAGTGATGTTGTCCAGGCTGAACTTAGAAGCCAGTGCTGGTCTCACATGATGCCCAGTCGCCGCTGTGATGGCACCAGCTAATGACACACGGGTGCTGCTGCTCGCACCACCACTGACACAGGTACTGGTATTACAGTCACCACCACTACAGACCCCTGCTGACTGCTGCCTGCTCCTTGCTGGAGGCTTCTGACAGACCTGCAGACAGATAGGTAGGTACAGTAGGTAGGTAGGTAGGTCGGTCGGTAGGTAGGCAAGTGAGTGGGTGGGTAGGTGGGTAGGTAAGTAGTTAGATAGGTGGGTAAGTAAGTAGATAGGTAGGTAGGTAGGTAGGTGGGTGAGTGGGTAGGTAGATAATTTGCCTGTATTTGTCTGGGCTAACCAGTAAATACATTCTATATAGTTTTAGTACTGTTCCAATACATTTTTTTTCCCTCTCTGATATACACTATGTGGCCAAAAGTATGTGGACACACTAACATTACACTTATATGAGCTTGTTGGACATCCCATTACAATACCATGGGCCTTAATATATGTAATATATAATATAAATAAACAGGCTCCACTCTTCTGGGAAGGCCTTCCACAATATTTTCAAGTGTGCCCGTGGGACTTTTTGCCAATTCAGCCAAAGAAGCATTTGTGAGGTCAGGCATTGATGTTGGATAAGAAGGCCTGGCTCACAATCAGGGTTACAATTCGTCCCAAAGGTGTTCAGTGGGGTTGAGGTCATGGCTCTGTGCAAGCCACTCAAGTTCCTCTCAACCAAACCATGCCTTTATGGACCTCCCTTTGTGCACAGCCGTCATGCTGGAACAAGAGAGGACATTCCCCAAATTGTTGCCATGAAGTTAGAAGCACACAATTGTCTGAAATGTCTTTGCATGCTGTAGCATTAAGATTACCCTTCACTGGAAGTAAGGGGCCTAACCCAAATCCTGATTAACAGCCCCAGACCAGTATCCCTCCTCCACCAAACTTTACAGTAGGCACTAGGCATTCCAGTGTGTTTTCCTGGCATCCGGCAAACCCAGATTCAACCATCAGGGTGCCAGGTAGTGGTGTGATTCATCACTGCAGAGAACACGTTTCCACTGCTCCAGAGTCTAGTAGTGCTGTGCTTTACACCACTCCAGCAGACGCTTGGCATTGCACATAGTGATCTTAAGACTTGTGTGCAGCTGCTTTGCCATGGAAACCCATTTCATGAAGCTCCCAATGCACAGTCCTTGTGCTGATGTTGCTTCCAGAGGCAGTTTGGAACTCTGTAGTAAGTGAGGCAACAGAGGATAGGCACTACAAGCTTCAGCACTCAGCAGCCTTGTTCTGTGAGTTTGCGTGGTCTACCGCTTTGCGGCTGAGCTGATGTAGCTCCTATAATAGCACTTACAATTGAGCAGGGCAGAAATTTCACAAACTGACTAGTGGTGAAGGTGCCGTCCTATTATAGTGTTTTAAGCCAATGAGCTCTTCAGTACTACCCATTCTACTGCCAATGTTTGTCTATGGAGAGTGCATAGCTATGTGTTTGATTTTATGCACTTGTTAGCAATGGGTGTGGCTGAAACTCAATAATCCGGAGGAGTGTCCACATACTTTTGTTGAAACTGACAGTAATTGGCATTCACCATTCTTTATTTCATATTTAATAGAACTGACACGTTCCATTTGATTTTAACGTAACGTAGTATTTCAAATGGAACGTGTCAGTTCTATTAAATATGAAATAAAGAATGGTGAATG
>OMOW01111811.1:0-12274 GCA_900312555.1 Lamprogrammus exutus
TAATAATAATAATAATAATAATAATAATAATAATAATTATTATTATTATTATTATTATTATTATTATTATTATTATTATTATTGTTGTTGTTGTTATTATTATTATTACTATTATAACAATGAAGACACTCAAACATTCGCATGCACAGATTTCCTCTGTGAACGATATCGCTTCAGTGAAATAAGACACCAAAGCTATTGCTACAACATTTACTTACAATTCTTCCTGATAACCAATAATTACCCTGTACAAACTGAGTGTGAGTGGAGCTGCCAGCACCTAACCTAATCTAACTGTACAGATTCAGAATATAAACCCAACATATGAGATGCTTCATTCCAGAAATATCATATATAAGCTGTATCTACATTCATTAGTTGAAATTTAACCTTAAAGAAAAGTAAGAATTAGTTTTCCTCTGTCCATAATAAATCATAGAAACACTCTTTCTGCAAACATTATCGCAATCCCATACAGATTCTGCTACCAAGCCTTTTGAAAAAGATCTAGCATGCATTTATCTGTGCAAAATGTGTAATTGGGACATCGTGGTATAAATGGTAATCTATTACAATGAAATATAAATCAAATATAACCCAAGGCTTCTTTCTTTCATTTTCATTTATACATTTACTGAACACATTTGGATTATACGTGTTTATGGAGGGAGACAAGCTGAATCAAAGAAATTTGTTAAAAAAAAAGAAATACACGAACATCACTCCTGTCCTGCTCAAATTGCAAGTAATTTTTACTGGGATGCCAAGAACCTGAGGGTAGGGATAAACAATGATAAAGCGTGCTTGGGCTGGATGTTAATGAGTTTCCTTCATAAAAGGAATGGATTACTTAAGAAAGAATACAACAGACTGGATGGAAGCACTGGCATTATATAAAATTTAAACAATTAGTGGTCAATGGCACCAAGCATCACCACAACACTTCCATTAGGACATAAGACATTTCAAATTGAACCAGCTTTGGGTCTTCAACAAAGCCATAATATTTGAAAAGGCCCAAAAGTCCCCCTGCGTTATTGCTCTTCATTTTCTTCAGGCAGAGGACACATAAAGATAAATCAGCATTGGCACAAGTTTAAATTTACATTTATGAATGCATTATTTTCCCATCAAAACAATAACATAAATATAATGTCTTCCAACACCATCCCAAGCATTATGTCACTTTCTGAAAAAAGATTCAAGATCAGAATTTCATCTTTCAGCCATTGGTGTATGTTCATCCAAAACAAAGTTGAGTGTGTACATAATGTATATAGAAATGGTGCTCTGTCATTTCAATGTCATTATTACTGGAAACACAAGCATTCTGTTCCAACCCAAATCTAATGTAAAGAACAGAGAATGTAAAGAGCAGTGAAAGTATAAACATTGACATTTTAGGTGACAAGTTGGGGTTTTATCGCTGACTGTACACTTACATTTAATTTAATGTAACATGCACTCAGCTGCATATTTAATGCAACATAACATAACAAAATGCATCTAACATAACAATAACTTAACAAAAACTCATTCACTACCCCACCCTGAGACTGTAACAAGAAGTTAGCTGCTCTTGGAGGACAAAAAGAGAAAGAAAACTTTGCAAATGAGTATCAGTGGATCTGTGGCTTTGTTTAAAAATGACTCATAAAACAGGTATCTCTGTTACCAGGGCCCTAGCATTTTAGGTACCCTCGGCAGACTTAAGATTTAAATAATGTATTGAGATACAGATCATATCATTCTCAGAGAGAGATACACACCCTTATCACCAATGTCAGTCAGATCACTAATCAGATACTGATTACTGCAAAATCACAAACAATCATGCAATGAATTCCAAATTGTTTCAAGGGTACACCTAGACCTGTATGTGAAATAAAGACTGAGAAGTTGAATGCTTTCAGGTTAAACATTTATCATTTAAATGTTTTTTATTTGTAATACCATCAAAATATGTTTCTAGATGACTTAACCATTTTGGGGACCCCTGACCATCATGGGGGCCCTTAGCAGCTGCTTATGTTGCTTAATATGTCTGTAACTTTTAAATAAATTAAATGAAAGTACTCACGTACTGAAAATAAAAGTAAACATCAATTAAAAATGACTGGAGTGGCATTTTCTGAAATAAAGGAGATGATTGTGAGCAAAGCCCTGAATGGGTTGCAAGCTTGACAAAACACTTTGGGAGAAGAAAAAAATGCATTTTTACGGATACGTGTTTGTCAAAGAGAAAAGGGAGAAAGAAAAAGAGAAAAAGAAAGACAAAAAGGTTTTAAAAAACCCCGGTTATGATAGGAGCTTTTATTCGCTTTTATTTTGAAACGTTTTCCTACCGGAAGAGTAATGAATTATTCTAGCAAGCTTGAAAATGGTTGAAGTTAATTCAGCCGGGGTTCGCTAAGATTATATCAAGTAGATCTGCAGTCAATGGATATGACTCAGTGAGCCAGTTTGGACTACAGTAAGTAGGATTTTGGCTTACTGAATAATAATTTCGGACTTTTCTTGTAGCTAGTTTGCCCTTTTAACCTTTTACAGACACTTTGCGGTTTGTTGTGCCCCGGCTAGTGTGTCATCTCTGCGCACTGTCACTTGTTGGACCGCCTAATAGCGCTCTGAGATACGTTCCATTTGATCCTTGCTAACGCTGTCGTAGAAAACCGACCACGATTAGTAATTTTCTTCCAACTTGCAGGTAATAATGGATATTTAAGAGCAACAGTGGAGTTGGGGAGCCAGGATTATTCCGTGTTATTTGAAGTTGGACAAGTAATCAAAGTGCCACATTCACAACAATGACGGACTCCACAAAACCGCCTATTGGGTAAGTCATTAATAATGATTCCAAGCGAAGAAGCACTGTGATACTTTTGCTTTATTACTTTTAAAACATTTTCCAGACAATTCCAAACAATAAGGTGATAACGTCGCTAATGTTAACCTATGTGTGAACGTACTGCCATTAGTTTGAAGTGATTGCATTTATCTGTTAACAGTTAATACTGCACTCGTAATAATACAAATATCCTATGTTGCTCAATATTTTTACAGTGACTTTACATTGCATTTGATAACTTGTTCTCCAACACATTATATGCAAGTGTGTCATATTGAAATATATAGGTCTCATTCTTGATTAAAGCTATTTCTCTTCCGATAAAACTGCAGTGGAGTTATTTACATAGTCATGACTGCCTATTCATAATGAATATTGGCATCTACACATCTAAACTAAAAAGCAGTCGTTTTCCATTGACAATACTGACAACAGGGAATGCTCCAGCAGACTGATATCGTCTGTTGTAGTCTCAGCATTAACACACACACACACACACACACACACATTCAGTACAACAAGCATGAACAGGTCAGCTAAGCAGAGTGCAGCAGTGTGGTTGGTTGCTCCTGGATTGAACTGACAATGGCTTTTTAGCTTATTGAACAACAACAACAGCAACTGTAGATGACTTTAGTTGAGTAATTTGGGGTGTGGCTGGTTGCTCATTTTGTCTCTTTGGTCCATTTGTCAAAGCATCAGTTGAATCCATGTGTTGCAACTGACACCCTAGAATCCCATCCTATTATCAGCCTGCTACCATGGAGCAGTATGACAGTGATGCATTCTTTCCCTGTGTATTACACTCGTTAGATAAGTGTTAAAAAGGCCGTATGGAAATAAGTGACTCAGTCACTCAAGTACCGTCTACAATGTAGTGGAAAAATATCATAATCATGTGCTTTATTTCCTGCCCAAGTTTTTTAAATTCTTTATTGATTCTCCCCTGACTCCAAATTTGATCCACAAAATACTTCTGAGTATAATGAGAAATTCCAAAGTTCATTCATTGCAGGGTTACGTTGGAGGTAAACAGCTTTTGGCTTGTCAGATATCACTTATGTAAATAGCAACAGAACGCAGTCTATATACAGTAGCTAGAAGGGGGGTGGCGGTGTGCCACTAAATATAAAATGTCTAGTTTACAGCCATATCTGATTTGTTTGAGTTTTCACTAGAATATGAGTGAAGATTGTGTTGACCTGTGGTTCTTTTGTGGGTCTCATTGAAAATGGATATGAAATAAAAGCCCAGACAACCAGCGGTCATTCAAGTCTTTACAAAGACATCAGACACAATTCAACTCATCGACACAGTGCTTTTGATGGAGTCGTAAAATGGAATTACTGTGAGTGCA
Organism: Lamprogrammus exutus; assembly: GCA_900312555.1. Lineage (NCBI taxonomy): Eukaryota > Metazoa > Chordata > Actinopteri > Ophidiiformes > Ophidiidae > Lamprogrammus > Lamprogrammus exutus. The sequence continues at coordinate 4,206 of OMOW01111811.1, forward strand.
GTGGTCACCAGGTTGTACTGCATCTTCTCCCCTGCATCAGTGTGTGCTACTTAGATTCTGGTACTTGTTGTGATTGAGAGCCACTGATACAGTGATTGTCACTGGCATTATCAAAATTGAACACAGAATTCTAATTATTATTTCACGATTTAAAAACAATGTGTGCATCCTGCCGTGCATCCTCCTTGCGTCTAGATTAACTCTGCAAAATCTTCCTAACAACTTCGTCAGTGTTTCAGAAGGACAAAGGTGTGTGTTCTTCAGAGGCTGCAACACTTGTAGGAGTGTTAGCTGAATTTAGCAAGGTCTATTTCTCCCCTGACCTTTCAAGAAAATGTCTCTTTAACCAGATACCTTTTAATGCTGAGATTTTAGATACCCAAGAGCTTTTTGGCTAATTTACAAAGAAGACTGGTCACCGGGGCAGTTGGCACTGTAACCAAATCGCCTCCCTTTTCATCCGGCCAGTGTGTGACATTTCTGTCTATATACATTACCATGACAACTCCCATTGTGATCTCTGTCTTTCGTCATCACACAGGGAGTAGCTAATTTACTACATAGCTGAGTTCTAATGAAACACAGCTCATAAAACCATGTTAACACACACACACACACACACACCGTTGCATCTGTTTGTCACTGTGATGACAACTTTTCAGGAATCTAGCAACTTTTTACTTTCTTCAGATATAATGAATGTTGGTTTTGCAAAGAACATACTTCACCCGAGCTGAGTTGCCAAAATCAAAGATAACTTTGTGATCCCTCTGTGGATAAGTTAGCTGTGCATGACTTGGCCCAGGGGTGAACCTGCTCCTGGTTTAATTTTTCACTCCTTTGTGTGAATTGGAGCACTGCGTGTGTTTATTCCTCAATCTTAAAGTCTCCAGTATACACAGCGGCCTTAATTAGCACATTGGTGTTTTCCACTACATGTCTGGACCTGGTGTGTTGTGGTGTGTGTAAATATATGTGCCTTGAGTGTCGGAGTCCTTTAAATAATGTGGTTTTGTTACACGCTCTGGGTTTCATTATTTACTGCAACAAAATCGGCAAGTAAACAACATACTAATTAAAAACTGTGGCAAAATTAAGAGGTAACAGCTCAAATGAATTCTGAATTTATTGCATTCCTCATGAACCACTTTGACCTGAAATTATAGCGTTGTTATTTTCTTCAAAGTGTTTTACAGAGCTGTTTGGAGTTTAATAGACCTTTTCTGTTCCTCTTGTTTCTGGAGACGTAATTATGTGTGATGTGGGAACCTTGTCAGTGTATCCTTGGTCACGTGACTCAGTCCCTTGCGATGATAAACCACACACACCTTTGCTTCATTAGCACACAGGCCACATGCATTTCTCATTTCGGATTTTTTCCTTGTCACACCTTAAAGTGACACATGAAGAACAAAACAGATAAACAAGCTTTGCCACCTGCAACATCCTGATCTGTGTTGTCATCTGCCCCACTGTTGGTAGGTCATACATTTTATCTGTACAGGCACTTATTTTTTGTTCAGCTTCAAAACAGACTCTTAGGTTGGCAGATTGTTCAGATAATTGCAGTATAGTGTTACAAATAACTGCCAATTTCTTCTCTGCACACGCCCAGAGATAATTATTGGCCACCGAGTGTCCTGTTTATGTGTTGGTGCACGCCTGTGTGGAAGTGGACTCGTGCTGTGCTGTACATGGAGGAAGACTATGCTAAATTCATTCTTTTGAAGCTTAGAGTCCATCAGCCATAGCTGGCCACTGGACTGAAATGTCAGTTTCATATGTCTGTCAGTCCACACAGTGTCCTAAAATACACAGTGGTAGAAGAGGTAATGTAACTTGTTTTATACCTCTTCCTGCTGGGGTCTCGAACACACCCAGCACAATATTTCCTTTATTTAGATTTTCTTGGACTTGTGTGGTTGACCACTAGGTCAGTGCTGACTTGGGTGTTCCCTCTTTTCTTTTGCGCTTGAAGGTTATTTATACTTTTAGCAAGGAAGAAAAAGTTTCAGTTTATCCGTTATATGGTCACATCTGGGCATTTATGCTTTTTTTTCTTTTTAATGGTGGGTTAAATTTAACTCCGAAGACAGCTGAGACAAGCAAATGAGAGTGTACTCGAGTCTATGCATTGTTGGCAGTGGTACAGGATAAGTCTGGTAATATCTGCATCACTGTCACAAGCCATCTAAGTTTAATTACTTACACTCCACTAAAAATATAACACCAAGAGGGTGCAGATGCTTCCGGGAGCTTCTTCTGTAAGTATAGAATCTAAAAGATATGTTCAGATTTATTTATATGACCGTGCAACCCAGTACATGCTGACTGAACATATTAGCTAGATCAAAATCATACAACCTTTGCTCAATTTATGGATGTACAAAGGTGTCAAAGTATGGTAGAGGCATACAGTACAAGACTGATAAAGCTTCTGGTTGTTACACTTTGTCCCATGTAGGTTTTGGTTAGAGATTATTGTTACTGTTATTCATTTGTAGGCTGCTTGTGTATCCACTCCAATGCTATGATACATGGGAAACATTTGAGACATCTAGACTGGCTGTATTTATAGTCTGCCTTGGTCCTTATCCATCTTATATCATAGGATTTGATATCCCCAGTCCATGATGAAATATGACTTTAGCACCTTTACCTCAAACTGTTCCCTGTGTATGACCCATATGCACGTACAGCTGTTCTGGACCGCTTGGATTTATTTCTGGAACCCTGCTGTCATATGTTCGTCACTGTGGTATGTGGGTTTGTGGAAGAGGAGCACTGACTGTATGTGTGCTTACAGATTCAACAGACTCCTGTAACACCAATTGATGTTCAACAGAAGTGGGATCTCCTGATTAGTCAGGGGTTGGGGGTTTGCACTTTCTCTTGTGCAAGGTGGGGTGGTTTGACATGTCTGACATTTTAATGCCCCTGCAAGGATCTAGTTTACAGAGAAAACAATAAAATCATTGTGTACCTCAGTGTAACTAATCTAATAGCAGACAGGCTTGTTGAGATAATTAAATAGTGGATGCTACGAGCAAAAGTAAGTGATAATTGGAAACAAGCTCATTACATTTCTGCTCTTTTGCAGTAGGCCTGCACACCTGCACAAGTGTTATTTTAGCTGATTAAACTTCTTTTCCTGTTGAAATTGACCTTAACTAGGAGAGCAACTGAGGTGGCCAAACTGCATATACCTCAAAAGAAACCTAATATTGAGCCGCCATAAAAGGTGAAACAAAAATATCAGTTGAGGAAGTCATGGAGATATCGCGCCTGGAAAGAGGGCTAATAAAAAGAAACCAACAAGTTTTTAAAGTCTTGTGACATTTCTTAGTGAGGAAAAGGATATAAACCCCTTATTTATACTGTATTATAAATCTTTTTCTAATAGTAACGGTAAAGTCCTTCATGGAAAAATAGAATAATGGGTTATCGTTTTGTGACAACCAACATGGATCAAAGGATGCCCAAAAACTGTGACTGTCTGCCAAAACCAGCAAAAACTGTAACCAATGTATTTTTCCTTCTTATGTCTCCAGTGGTTCTCTCTACTTTAACAAGCAGCTTGGGGAATAGAGAAGCTGGCTAATTGTTATTTCCTGCCATTTCGCTACTACATTCCATCTCTCCCTGTTTCCATCTCTACTGTGAGACTCCGCCCATCTCGCCAGTTCTCTTTCCCGTCTTCTTGCTTTTGAGCCATAAGGGGCTTTTTGCCAGCTGAGTCCCTCATGCCTGCTTCCCTCCTCTCCTTCCATTCCTCCACCACTGTGGGTCTGCGTGCCACCCAAGAGCTTTCTGTTCACAGCAGCTGGTGCCCCGGTGAAAATGTAACCTATTGTATTATACATCTGGTGCGTCTATAACAAGCTATAATTACTCTCCAAATGCTTATGGAACTCAATCATTTATGTATTAATGTGCAACTGTGTAACTCTTTACAGTTTTCTTACCGGAAATGAAGTCATAGCCGGAAAAGCACAGGTGTAAGAAATAACATTAATCATCCATCCCGACGTGCCAATAAGCCATCTCAGTAAATTAGAAAATGTATGCATTATTCCTGCTTTAAACACTTTTAGACAACTTTGCCATTTTTAATCAATAGGATGCAAAGAAAATGAGTCAGCAGGATTTTGCGCTGAAGCAGTTGAGTTGGAGTAGATTTGAAATGTCAGAGGATCAAGTCTCTGAGCTAAGCAGATGATAAATGTGGGGTGCAAATCTATCTACGCAGGTGAAAACAGTTATCCTAACCATGATGACCTACCAGTCATGAAAGAGCTGATGGAGATGGTTAAAAGGAAATAAAGTAATAAGCAAAATGGCGTATAAACAACTCTAATGCTGAGTAAAGAACTCAAAAAAGTCTGTGCAAATGTCTACATTGGCATTACTCACATTTGGGCTATTCGGATCCTGCACAAACTGAATAAATAAATGAATCTTCTACTCTTTTTTGTCTTGAAGGCATGTTTCAAAACTGCCTTTTTTTAAGAAAATTAAATTAGTAAAAAAACAAAACAAAGTTGAACTACTCATAGTGCCTCATATGCCTCTGTGTCACCAGTCATAAGTGGAGGAGAGGAGAGGAGAGGAGGAGGAGGAGAGTGCAGGGGTTGAGGTGGTGTTACAGTAAATGAGTTTCTTTCCTTTAAGTAGGTGTGAAGCTGAGACGCCTGGATTACCAGGTACTGACTCAACCTGAGCTCATCACATTGCAGCCAGGATGTGAAACCTTGAAAGACCTGTAAGGAGTATAAGATACCTAATTGATCCCAGGGAGTAACAATTCATTTAGCGCCTCAGGTATTTCCTTTTTTTTTTTTTTTTTAATCTCCCTTGGGTTATTATGTGGCTGCTACTTTAATTGCAGTGACTTTTCCTGTTGGACTGATTGTTCGGAGACACAGCCTGGTTGTTGAAGTGGAATGGCCATCACTTTTCACTAAAAATTAAATTTATACCTAGATGAATAATTTCAAGACCAACACGTTATTATAAATAAATACCATGTTTGTAATAGATCAGCTCGCTCTGCTCTGACAAACTGATGCAAAAGAGACTTTCAGGTGATTTTCCCATGTAAAACCTATGTAAATATTAGGTTACATGAATTGATAAAAGACGGTGTGGCGCTATGGTGTGAATCATTGGTTTTGAGGTTTGTTAAATATTGCTTTATGTAAAATGTTGATATATATAATTTTACGAGCAGTAGTGATTTGGGCGAACCATGTGATGACTGTCCTAAAACTGTGCTTGCGGTGAAAGTCCTTCAAAGCATGCTGCCTCAGCATATGTACCATGTAATCATGATATTGTGGATTTACATTAACTAGTTATTACAAATATACTTGTATCTTCAATCGTTCTCTGCCAAGACCCACTGTATGTATCCATGCAAGGACTATTGTTAAGTAGCGTTTACCCCAGATTAGTGTTGATGTTTGATTACCTCGTACACCATTCAACAAGTGAACCATCAAATTTGATGGGTCAAAGTACATCATGTTAAAATACCCAGACAGCAATTCAAACGTGTCGTGATGTTTTCTCAATTTTGTGTTTTGCTTTGTTGTCGCAGTGACGCAGTGTTAGGGCTGTGGCAGTCCACCTCTGTTGGGTGGTGATTCCTCTGTGAATCAGACGGGCGTAATCTTTGAGCCACTGCGCTTGGTGCCACCTGCCCTCTGAGCAGTGGAGTGGGGTGGGGTTTTAACCACATGGCTGGTAATCTGAGCATCAAGGCATATGCTGAAGTAAGAGGTTGCGTGCCTAGCAACTGCAAACAAATGCCTTCCTCTCAGGCTCAGATGTCCCACATACACACTTCTGAAGCACTTACCATTTCACCCTCTGTCCCTCTTTGCCCAACTCTCCCTCCCTGTTCATTGATATCTCTGTTTCTCTTTCTCTCTCGCCCACTAGCCCTTTGTGTGCATGCGTCCAGAATGCACAGCTGCTACTAAATAGAGGCCCGCGCTCTTCTGCAGTCAAGTGGTGTAAATATAGGTTGCCATGGGGACACCATGACACCCAAGGGGCATGCTAGCTAGACATCAGGTCAGTGTGTGTGTGTGTGTGTGTGTGTGTGTGTAAGGGGAGTGGCTGTGGATCCAGGATATATATTACTCAATGTGTCCAATGCTCAATAGGGGGTGAAAAATCAAGTGTGCACGCTGACGAGTTTGGGTTTGACTCTGGGGTGTGTGTGTGTGTATGAGTGTAGTTGTTTAGCTCAAGTGGCACTCAGGGATAGAATGTGTTTATGTCGTCAATGCTTCTATTCTTCTCTTCTGAAATAATAATAAATTGTCTTGACAAGGATCAAGTTAGTATACAGTATAGGATCAGAGCAAGCAACTGACTCTATAGTGGAAGTGCTTTAAAATGTAAAACACTGATGGTCCAGAGATGCTGATTCTAATCATGTTTGACTGCAATTGATAACAATCAAAGTTCTTACCTTGCCTAAGTGATGTATTAATAGTTAATTTAACTTCTTCTAATATGCTGATTTTGAGAGGATTTGTTCCTTTAAGAAAGGTATGTTCGTCATGTTTGCTTGATTGAGTCTCACACACTCACATTTATCTATGGTGGTCCCCTCAGGCCTAAACTCTTAGCCTGGATTTCTGTCTCAGTAACTTATCCATTTAGTTGGTTGATGTCAGATTAACTAAATAAAGTTTGTGTTACCGGCTGATTGTGTTTCTTGTGTTTTGTCTTCTTACAGTAGCAGTGTTCAAGACTTAAACAAAGTTTTCTTTTACTTCACTGCAGGAAAAAATGAAATAGGATTATATTTCTCCACTGTGTTGTTGTATTGTCTAGACACAAGTTGACTATATATACTCAATATACTGTCTGCTGTAGGTCCTACCATCACATACTGTATAAATAAGCTGTTCTTGCAAAGTTTTCAATTAATCAGTTCTAATAACACACTCATGCAGAAAGTAATGATATTAAAAAAAACATACAAAGTAATCGTTTGGGGTTGAGGTAAATATATTTGTGAGGGCTGTGAATAGATTTAATTTCAAAATAAAACTTTACAGGCTTCATGAAATCACTGTTTGCTGTCAGTTATCTAAAAATGCTAAATGCCCTAAAAAAGTATAACAGCATAAAACGTAGTTTGAAGTCTTGCATCTTAGCAGCCTGTGATGTCTGTGTCTGTCCTTGTCATTGTGTCTTTTAATACCCTTTACACACTATTTATCACACACAGAGAGTGTGCGATAAAATGCTAATCTCTCCTGGTATTAAGTGTCCTTCATGCCACTGGCAAGAAGTAAAGGCTTACTTTGTAGAGCTACTCAAACCTGATCTTGTCTCTGTAATCAGAATGATCTAATGCAGACGTCACAGATGCTCCATATACAGTATATATTACATATACACATTATACACACCATAACCTGTGATGGTTGCATAACCATGCATCTCTTTGGTAGGATGTGAAACACTGGATTTTGGCAAGCTTTTAGTAAGCGTTAGATGATGATGTAACCTGTGTGTGTATGTGTGTGTGTGTTTGTGTTGAAGGCAACATTGGTGAAATTTCATTAATCATCAAGGTAATTATTAAAACAGGGCTATGACATTGAAAACAGCTGAATTCGCACTTAAACTGTGCTTTGTAGGTAACATTACTAAAATGCTGCAGAATTTTGTTTAAATTCTCAGAATGCAGAAATTGTGTTATAGTCAATATAGGTCAGAGGTGCTGTGCTTGTGGGCAATTCGTCTCTTCCACTCCCAAGTGGGTTGTCTTCATTAGAGGATAGTGGCTCATTGTTTTTGCCTCCCCATTGTGTCAACTGAACAGACTCTCAAAGGTCATCTCATCTCTCTGACTGGATGTTTATGTCCCCATTTGACTGGAGACATAGCTGACTGTATGTATATCTTGGTAGACAAAACAGCTAAGAATAGCCTAATGGGTGATAGATTGTCCCTGAGAGATAATAAATATTAGTGACTCTGTTTGCTGGCCTTGCTCAGCTTCATTTCTTTACATCAACAGCCGACATGTATTTTATTTTTTT
>OMOW01111823.1:0-19744 GCA_900312555.1 Lamprogrammus exutus
GCTGACCTTCCAGTAATCTCTTCCCCCTTATATTTCACCCCATTCACCCTAGCCCAACCAATCACCCCTAACCTCAACCTCATGTTGTGTAGCGTTAACATTAGGTAATTGTTACCTGACTTCTGTGGAGATTCGTTCGCTCAAGCCAATCTGTGGCGCTTTGCATTGCGGCTCATGATGTCATTAACAACTCATGATGTCATTAACAACTGTGACATGCTTGAGTGTGTGTGTCAATGATGTCATTAACAACTGTGACATCATTCATGGTTCCATTCTTGTCTCCCGTCTCCCACTACTATAATTAGTTAATGCAAATAAAACATAAAATAAAAATGTAAATGAAAAGAAAAGAAAAGCACCCTATGCACATGCCGGACCCCTGAACAATGTTTCTGCCAGCTTTGGAGGCAATTGGGGGAATGGTGCTCGTTGTATTGACGGACAGACAGACAGACAAGCATGCGCACGATATATATATCGTAAATGCCAGATTGGGATGCTAATCAAGCATTCCCAGTAAATTAAGCATTTACCAGCCTAACAAGGCCAGTAAATGCATCATCCCACCCTATACTATCCTACTCCTATATTATATTATATATAATATATATATTATCCTATCCTGCTCCTATATTATACATAATATAATATAGGAGCAGGATAGGATGGGATGATGCATTTACTGGCCTTGTTAGCTATCCAACTTGTTAATCTACATTTCACTCTTCTCGTCTATTTTTGTCTCACCATCTAACCATTCATCTGTCATTAGACATCGCTAAATGTCAAAATGTGTGGGAAAAATATACCCACAAGTGAGGCCAAACTTGTAACTTGACGTTTGACCTTACAGTATTACAGTAATGTAGAATATTTAAAAAAAATGAAGAATCCATGTATCACTCTAACATTAACATATACATAGATACTGTCCAAGCACTTGACAATTGTAAAATGTGGCAGTATATAGAGGGGGTCTGGGCATCTGGGGGTCTGTCCCTAATAATATCAAAATTAGAAAGCTGTCTTTGCTACATGATATCTCTATCTGAGCAGACACTGCAGCAGAGAGAGAGATAGAGAGAGAGAGAGAGAGCTGTGAAGTGAGTGAATAAGGGAATGCAGTGAGAGAGGAAGAGAGAGCATAGTGTATATACATTGTGGGCAGAGTTGGTAGAGAATGAGGTAAAGAAACAAGACAAAAAAGGGCAACTGCTGTGGATAGAGTGATTGCGGATGACAGAAAAGCAATGAGAGAAAGACACAGAGGGAGGGATAAAAAGAAAGGCTGCTGTGGGAGAGAGAGGAAGGGCTTTTATCAGTGATTCAAACGGAGCAGGCCGACAGCATCCTGGAGGACAGCAGGCTCAGAGCAGAGAGCAGCCAAGGCAGACAAAAGGCTTATTCAAGCTCGGAGAGCTCCCTTGATAACACACACAAATGTGCGCGCACACACACACAAACACGAATAAAAGATGCACAAGCAGCACTCCCATCGATAAAACCCACACACGGAGCCAAATACAGACACCTAAAAAGCTCTCCTGACACTTGGCCTCAATCTGGCAACAATGAAAAAAATCAACTCAACAGACTCATTCAACACAAAAAGAGCAGAGAGGCAGAAAAGTCTTGATTCATGTGAGGCTTCACACTGATACCATGACTTCTCAAACTAACTGCTGCCCTATGCCTTCACCAAGACACGCAATACTACCAAATAATGATTGTGACATTCTGTCATCTTTAGCCCTGAAGTTCAAACAAACTACAACAGGGGAGTGTTTTAACCACTTTGCCAAAACCCTTAAATGAGACACTGAGAACTTCCTTATGCTGTCAATCAAAACCTCAAGGACACTTGGTAGCTGATGGGACATACTGTTGTTTAAAGAAGTGTACAACAGATGTACAGTTGATCAATCATCTTTGTTATTCATGCCTCATATGCTACTCAGCAGCTTTTAAAAAAATCTTTTCACATAAATCAATGGATGGGGGAACAAAACATTCAGTGGTAATACTGTACATGCTTTATCTTGGTGTCTGGAACCTGTAGCCAGACATGCAACAAAACTCTCTGTACTTATAGGGTAAAGTAACGATGGAGATGTTTTTTGTTTTTGTTTTTAAGTGGAATACATTTGCATTAAGAAAATACTGCTTTCCTTAATGGTTCCTATATTATTTTGGATAGTGTTTTGTATATGTCAGTTTGATTAGGATGAATTCTGCTTATATTGGATAGGTGACAGTGAAAGACACTATGTATTACAATCCTCCTTCAAACTATTTAAATGCATAATTTATCCATATAATCTGTGCATTGTCAGGGAGCCAATATTTAAACAGCTGAAAACTTGGCCAACAGCTTCAAAGTCTGTTACACCTTTAAATGATGTAAAATATTTAACACAAAGGTGTTAAACTCATTGATAGTTTTTTTTGATTATGTTAATGGAGATTTGTCTCAGTCAGTATTAACAGTGTTTGGATTTAAATAGACATTTTCATAACCTAAATACATCATTAAATTTACATTCTCTTACCTAGTGTGTTATAGATGCCGTCAGCTTCCTCTTTCACCTGCTCATCCAGACGCTCCATATTTTGCACCAACAAGGCCACCACCTGACCCTCCAACTACAAACACAGTAAACAGGTATGATATTGTTCAAATATAAATAGTTAAAAATCATTGTCACTAAGTCTGGATTACTACACATTTTGTCATCAAGGGGCCAATTCCATCATGTTGTCGTTTGTCAGGATTTAATTGACAAAATAGCTTTCCACAAGTTTGAAGTTTTTTGATTAATGGCGAATTAGATCATTTTCAGTTTGCAGAATTCTGCAGTACAATATACTGTATCTGAACTGCAACTTTTTACAAATACAATCCTCTTTTTGTATCCCAATGAAATTTACATCAAATCCCAAAAATGTATTTACATAGTCTGCACTTACACTAGCTGCAACATCATGAAAACATGGTTCATGGTTGTAATAGGTACTCATCATGTAATAATCATAATTGTGTAAGTAATGTTTATTTTGGTATAATAATCTTAAGTTGCGTAATGATACTGTATTTTCCTCCTTTTCAAAAGTCTGTATGAAAATGCAGATGATGGTGCGGACTGACTGCTAGTCTAGCGGAATGCTGCATGAAGGTCCATATAGACTGAAAAAGTAGGTCAACTCTCAAGTGTCCTATGGCCGAGGTTCCCACCAACATATCAACCTCACCACCTCTGAGGTCCCCCACTGCAAGGAAATTTCAGACTTCCTGATTTTGAAAGAAAAAAGGAAATAACCTTTATCTAAACATCCCAAACTGGAGAGAAAAAAGGTGTAAATGCTAATCCACACCTACGTAAAAACACAAGACACGCAATACTACCAACCAAAACCACTACTACCAAAACCAACCATTACCTGCAACCCCTGGGTCTTAATTTGAGTTTTCATTCCTTTAAACAGGAAAAACTTTCTAATTCTTAAATTATATGTAAAATATTTGGCACATGAAGAATAGAATTATGAGTTTTCCCCTGAACTTGATACAACTTTAGTATATATTTTAAATGTATATAAATCTCACAATTTAAAAAATTCCCTAATAATTTAGTTCCATAATGAGAAAAGCTGTAGAGGTGATGAGAGTGAATGTTCGTTTTTAAGTAACACAGCCTTGGCAGAATAAAACTAGCTACTTTCTGAGGTTCACGTCCACGTTCATCAGTCAAATTAACATTGGAGACTCAAACCTAAACAGAGCGAGTGGGCTGCTGACTGCCCACATAAAAGTACTATTACAGATGAAAGAAGACAGACAGTCGACGCAGATTTATGAGCTACCACAGACTGTTGTGGATCATTTTGATTCATCTTCTCAAGGCTACCACCAGGCCTTCTGGCAACAAGGACAGAGGAGCTAGAGGCAGTACAGCACGGAAGAGAGAAAAATGGATTCAGCCAACCCTCAATGCCCTGAAACTGCTTCCTCCAAAAGTTACTGTAAACAAGCGTATGGGCTTCACCCTCGTCAAGGCATCATAAATCAATTCACATTCAGCACTCTTTCCATTCAGAGTTTGAGGGTTGGTTGTCCCCTTCATCTCTACGAGCCTTCCTGCCACATACTCAAAATTAACCAATAAAATGAAAATTACCTGTATAAAATGGACTTGAAGTCAGTTTTCCAAAGCTGTTCTCACACTTTTACACTTCAATTTTTAATGTGATTAATAGTCTTGTTTTCATCTTGAAGCACATGCAGATCACATAACATTACAACAGATCGATGTGTCAATGTTCTATGTGGGACCAGAAGCATTTGAGGAAGCATTTGAAGCATTTTTGACGATGGATTAGTTAAGGAACACAATTCAGCCAATCAGCTTCAACTTCCTCTCTTCAAGATCTTTATTGCAAGTATACCACCTGTAACCTGAATTTCCCTCGGGATTAATAAAGTATCTATCTATCTATCTATCTATCTATCTATCTATACACTTTGACATTATTTAAATCATGTTAAGTGGTAAGTAGATCTACCCCAAATAAAGATAAGCTGTTCCTGTAGGATTCCCTTATGGTTTTCTTGATTGCATCCTATTCAGCCATGGCCTGCAAGGAGCTTACAAAACATCTACGGAAGCTCATTGTTGGAAGGTCCCAATCAGGAGACGGGTGCAAAAGAATGTATCATGGACCGAATTTGGTAATTCATCTGGATAAGAAACTGCTGATATCTATGACAAACTGCTGCGCCAAAAGATTGTTGCACTAAAGTATACACATTCTTTTGAAGAGGTACAGTAGTGAGGGTCATTATGGGACAGAGGCACGCAATTCTTCCTCCACTTTAGGGATATAAGCACATCATTGTAGTTTGACCTTTGTCTCGGTCACTCTAAATGTCAGCAAACATGATAGGGCACCAACAGCCTTCCCTGGCTCATTGACGGCACAGAAGCCATGGGAAAGGGGGGATAAATATACAGAGACATAAAGAGGGAACTAAGAGAAAAGCAAATGATCTAAAACAACTCATGCTGTTTCATCAGACATAGACCTACTAAGTAACACTGTCAGAGGGTAACAAGGATTTTAGATAACATTACAGCAAACAAGCAGAGGGGAAGCTATAATTATGTGGATGACATAACACTTTGAAATGTATTTTTTCCACCTGACTAAGTCCTTGTCACATTGCAAAAATGTAATACCAAATCAATTTCACCTGTAACACAAGTCACAGACAAATATCTAAAACAAATGCAAATGCACTTAAATAATGAGCAGCACAAAGTAGTTTCTACATTTGTGCCCCACGTGAACAACAGAGGGTTGACAAATTAAGACAAAAAACAAGAAATATTGCCACCAACCGCAATCAGCGGGGTCCAAGCAGGTAGCAACAATTTGACGGATCAACAGGGAAGGAAAATATCATTAAATGTTCTCTCCAATGTGTGTCTTTCCTGGTGTTAAGTTTTTCTTGGTTTAAAGCTTTTGACACATGCTTTACAGAAATATTTGCCATTAACAGAGTCTAAAGCTGTCCATATTTCACTGTCTGCTTCCAGCAAGGGATCCAGTGTTTCATTTTTTTTTTTTTTTTAAATTTGGGTTTAAATACCAGTCTGCTAAGTCCAATAGGTTTTGGACGGTGACCACACCATGTTGCATTAATATCCCATAGTTGTAAGAAGTATCTGGTTGTGCCCCTTTTAGGATTGGTTCATTCAACAACCAGTACAGGGATGTGTGGTTAGTGAGTGTTTTGCTCTCCAACATATTCCATATTTTCAGAACACTTACATTGAAAGGTCGAAGACAATTAAAATCTAAGTCTGAATAATCTAAATTAAACAGCGTCCGGCCCAACCTCAGATTACCTATCTTACCTAAAATAAACTCTGCCACTTGTCTCCAAGAGATGATTTCCTGCTACTAAGGTCAACCAGACCCTGTCCTCCCTCTTCTTTTGGCAAATATAAAACACTCTGAGGCACCCAATGGAATCTACCCCAAAAGGCATTTTAAATTACAATCTGTCATTTCATTAAAAGTCAACCGTTAATTTCACTGACTTTTTTAACAGTGTACTGTCTTACATTGTCATGCTTTGAACGCCATTTATCAATTAACTCGTGAGTCTCAGTAATACGTTTGAGGGTTTTCCTTGATTGCATATTTGGTTCAAGATTGTTCCTGTCTAAATTATCAGCCATACAAATGCTATCTCCACCCAAAATTAAAAAGCCAACTGAGGCACAGTTTTCAAGTACACTGGATAGTTTTTCTAAAAACATGATCTTTTCAATTGGCACTACTGGGGAGTGTGTTCTCTTGAGCAAAAGGAATATCCACATTTTTGGCTTTAGGAGTTTCATGAAACATCATACTTTTTTTAGCATCTCTGCCACCATTGAGATTTAAGGATGAAATATTAAAACTACGCATGGTTATGAGAAAGCTTGCAGTGATAAACAGGCATAATCTGCAGCTGCACTGCCTGTGTTTACTTGTTATTGGACACGTCAATTCTATCTTGTGCTCGTAGCTTTTGCACTATTTTCCAGAGCTTATACACCTGTGTTGACAATAGCCCATCCATACCTCTCTGTCTCATGAAAACCTTTGCTGAAATCAATAAACAATGATCGGTTGGGGAAAAAAATCATCTATCACCACTTTTTTTCTGCCCTTTGTCGTTTCTAAAAAAGAATGAATCATTTGCCCGATTGGCCCCCGCAGCCCTTCCCTCAGCCCCCACAGCCTGCTGCTGCGACGACTTAGCCTTCTCTGGACATCTACGGACCGTAAGTCCTTCATGTCCGAAACCAAAATATTTTATTTTCTCCAATGATAATAGAAAATAGTGTACTCACATCCATCCACCCAAAATTTCATTGCCATATTTGAATCTTTGTTCACGTTTCAACTCCATAAACACGTATCTACTGAATGATACAACACGTTTCAGTTTGGGTGATTTACACCCAGATTAAAAAAATGTCATCGCTGAAACTAGTGTACCATGACACAACAGCTCTCTTTCTATTGTTTCATCGCTTATGAAGGGAGGCGCATTGGGCACAATGATCTTTTTAGCTGGGTTTACTAGAGGAAATTCCACTGTAAGTATATTTTTTACAATTACACCTTGCTCAACAACCAAATCAACTTCATCAATAGAGACCAGAAAAATGTGCTGTTCATTCTTGATGCTGCTTTAACACTTCCATGTCCAACCACTTCTGCAACTGCTAAACTAATGCCGTGGCAACAAGTGAGTTTTCTAAAATGAAAATTTACCATCAGCCTAAAGCAGGTCTTATTTTTAACGTGGCTGTATGTGCTTTTATGAATCGCTCATGGTACATGCAAATGAGTGAAATGCAAGGAAAGGGGCGGTACAGTCACATTTCACGCTAATGGAAAAACAGCCAGTAACAAACATTTGCATGGTTTTTCCTGCATAGACAATTCTTTGGCAGCTGCCAATGCCTTCTCCGCCTGTGCCAAAGTGAAAAAACGAGAAATAAGGGAGAACAAACGTCACTTTTTTCACTTTTGCCGCAACAGCGGCATCCAACTAGCAGATGGCGCACTTCAAAGAAAGAGCAGCCACCACAAATCACAAAGGAAAGTGCAGAATAAGTGCCATTTAATACCTGCTAATATGACGCTAACCAACTAGCAGCTACGCTACGCTACCTGCCCACATCATACGTAAAGTTTGTTATCTACAGAGCTAAGCTTGTCAGATTAACATTCTCTACATGAACGATTTGTGATGTTGACATATCCTTAGGAAGTTCTAGAAGAGAATCACATGCTGTTAAAAGCATGCTAGCATATTGCTAACACAAGCAGCTATACGGCAAAATCCATAATAGTCCAGATACTTTTGAAAACTCCATTTAGGTGCAGCGTATTAGGGAAGCCAGCCATCCACACAACAATGCTTTTAAACACATAATTTGCCTACTTCTCGAGTGCAGGCGACAGACAGGCACTGGTCAGTCCAGACCTGGTCTAAAATCGCCACTCTTTGTATGGCTGATAACACCACTGAGCTTGTTGCAATCCGCACCACAGCAGCTATGATTGTAAAGCACTTTGTCTTTTGACATTATGCTTGTTATCATTCATCAGTGACAGCCTTAAGGGGTCTTCTAACATTTTAGGCAGATTTTTCTCTTTTGTCACCCATCCGCACATTACCTTTAAAAAATGTATAGAGAAATTGTACCAATAGAAATCTGAATGATGTTAGTCATCTAACTTTTGAAACAATAGGTAGTGTGCATTCCACACTGAATCTCCAGTTAGATTACAATGTTTTAAAAGACTTTGCCTCAACAACATGGCAACAGTTTGTTGAGGACGCTAAAAATGTCTGCAGGTCTGTGAGTTAAAGGGGGCTTACTGAGGTATTGCTTTTGATTCACTAATGAAGACTAAGGGATTGATAGCCTCTGCATAGTTTGGGTGCCAGAGCCCAGAGCTTAGGTAATGAATCTAAAAGTGCTGCTACGTCAATAACATCAAAACACCAATATAAATCCTGAACTCACCAGAGCATCAATGAGTACTTCAGCACCCTCCTCACTCTCATGGAGTGTGTCGATATCTGTCAGCTCCTGCAGCAGGTCCACCACCGCAATAGCAATATGTTGCAATGGATAAGGAAAATAAGCTTGAGTCAAATAATTGTTGAGTGCTGAACTACAAAGCCAGGGCCTGGTTTGTCCAGACCACAATACAATGAGTCAGAGTGCACTCAGGGAGGGCACATATTCATTTTCACTTTTTCAGATAACGTAAAGCCAGTTTTGCTCTCATTATCATTAAATCAGATGTGTAAAAAATTATGTAAATTCATTGTACAGCTGCACAGTGTTGTCGATACCTACATCTTCTGGGTTTACATCCATAACTGTTGATAAAGTCTCAAAATCTTTGTAAACAGCAGAATCAGCACAATCTTAGCTACACGTTGGTGGAAGTTGCATGTTTCCAGCCTAATTCTTAATTTATAGTAAATACATAATTGTGACCCATGCCTGAGCAAATATTGTCATCCACCAGACCTGGATCATTATCTGGATCTGGGCTAGTTTGCACCTTTTGATAGTCCATCAGAGGGTAAACACGCCTGATTTGTTTTTACTTATCAAGAAATTGAAAACTATGTCGACAGATCTTGCAATGCTGAAGACAGGGTTTGCACATGTGTTTGTGAATTAAACTGCAAAGCTTTTCCATAATTTTTTTGTGATAGAGGAAGTAAAACAACCTTTACAACTGCTATGGCATTGTAAACTAAACTTGTTACGAAAAGCCTAGTTTGGACTGGAACATGAGGAATAACAAACATATAAGATCAATATACACCCAGCACATCCCGTCTCTTCAAAATGTTTAAGCCATACTTTTCAGCATAGCAAGACATTATTAAAACTACATTTCTTTGCAGCACTTGCCTAGTTTTATATATTTTTCTTATAATGTCAAAAAGAGACTTATTGCTGCCAAGTTTTTACTAGTGTTGGACTATGATGATCTTTTATACATGCATGTCTCTGTGAGACTCATCATTGTGAGCTTTACTCTTAGGGAGGATGGCCGGCTCTGGCAACCCAT
The DNA here is from genome assembly GCA_900312555.1 of Lamprogrammus exutus. Taxonomy (NCBI): domain Eukaryota; kingdom Metazoa; phylum Chordata; class Actinopteri; order Ophidiiformes; family Ophidiidae; genus Lamprogrammus; species Lamprogrammus exutus. The sequence goes on from OMOW01111823.1 coordinate 9,667, forward strand.
GGGTACATGCATAGGTATATTTTTATATACAAGGCCATTCTTGGTCTACTCTCACCTGGACAGTATTCCTTGAAGTCTCAGGATTTTTTTATGCTTTCTTTCCCAAATGTCTGTACAGAGATGGGCAAAAGGGCATTTATGTATTCTGCACCTTCTGTCAGGAGTACCATGCAGAATAACTTGAAACTTAAGGACCTGATCTCACTGAACGCTTTTAAAGTCACTATGAAAGACCTGGAGGCAGAGTCATTAGTATGTCGATAACTCTCTGGCCATGTAACTGTTGCTGTGTTTGTTCCTTGAGGTTGTAGTGTTGTCTGTCTTGTTTGTTCTTCTATTTGCAACATGAGCTTTTTTCTGTGCTGCTGCCTGTCATGGTCAAGGTTCCCATGCAAAAGAGTTTTTTGATCTCAATGGGACGTTCCCTGGTTAAATAAAGGTTAAATTAAATACAACAACATTTGTCTGCATTGTGATGATGCCTCGAGCGAATTAAATGCCAGCTAGATCTGGTCTGGCTTACATTAGCAGAATCCGTAAGAGCGTAATAATGGGAAACTACACAACAAAACTTCATAGCAAACCAATGAAGTTAGGTTTGCTATGACGTTTTGTTGAGCAGATTTTCTGGAAAAAATGGATCTTAATTGTTTTCCTTCTCAGGTTCTAGCTCGACTTGCCAAGATTATGATCATTGTTAAACATCAACCTTTTCAATGACTTTTCCAAAACTATGTGACCAGTGTGTTTCATCTCAGGTATTGTCGAGCTCGCCACATAAATTAATACTAATGCAATTACTGGGAGGGTGTTGCTGTTCACATAACTTTTGATTGTCTTTCCTTCATGCACATTTATACACTGGAGGCTTAGACTTGTTTGTTATCAAGAGTATCAGTAAAGGATCTGTAAACCAAGAAAACAAATGGAATCAATTCATAAGTAAAAGGATATCAGTGTTCTCATGACTGAGAAGACCCAGCAGTGAGTGGACAGCATTAAGCTCCACTAAGAGGTGATAGAGATCTGGCATTGTGGCGACCACATGCATCTCCTGGATAATGTCGTTCAGATCCAGCTCCGTCTCCATGAACCTGGATTGGTCAAAAACGGAATTGAATTAAAAACAAAACTCAAATGACAAACACTCACAAACATACTGTATATCAGTGTGTATTACAAACATAACATCAGGTCAAGTCAAGTCAGTTTTTATATATGTATATATCAATCACTATTAAACAAAAAAAGTCAAATCAATCAGAAAATTGCGAGACTGAGCATGACCGGTCTTGTTTTAGGATCAAGAAAATTAACCCACGAGTAAACTATACATTCATTTTTCTGAGCTAGCAAAACAGCATGTAGTATTTCCAATCAGCTTTTCTTGTCTCTTTTAGTTTGCTCAAATATGATCAAGAGAGGGAAAAATGTTGCATTGTCATTCATGGGACTCACTTTTCTGGGTTATCCGGAAACTTAATCCTCAATTCCTGATTTTTGTACGACCGCTTCTCAAAGGTCAGGATCATTTTCTTCACGGAACTCTCATCCACTGGCTCTGCCTGTTTATTTAGTATAGAAGGGAAAAGAGTGGACAAAGGGAAAATGCCAGAGAAAAAGAATCCTTTATTGAGGCAAGCGCTGCAAAAACAACAAAATGACTCCATGTTCTCTCTAATTATGTGAGTGGAACAGAGTAAGGAGACATTTTCTATTTTAACAGTGAATAGAGTGGAGTGAATTTCACTTAAAGTGTTTTGACCCCCTGATGGCTAAAAAGTCTATGAAGTGTTAGACAGATACTGACCGTTTATAAAATTATAACTACCTGACATAATGGAACATTACAGCAGTTTGCTCTGAGTAGCTCTTGACACTCTATTTGAAAGGCTGCAGTGAGGCATACAGAATAATAAATGCTTTGTTTTAATACATTACATAATAGGCTAAATTTGGTGCTGACAAAGGGTCTTAATTTTCACAGAACCACTTTCACTCATTGTTTCCCCAAAGCTCTGCAGAATCATTGTGATCTAGATGTTTCTCAGAGATTTTTCCCTGCAGCCAATCTTTGCTCACTAGAAATGCTAATGTTGTAGTACATCAGTCCTGGAATCAAGCCAAGTTGAGTCCAGATTTTGAGTCATGACCTGAATCAGAGTAATAGCTGACAGCTGACTTTAACTCAGTCTCACGCTGAAACTTGTGTCTAGGGCACCTTGGACTGCACATCACTTCTGAAATGTGTAAGCGACAGGCAACCAGCTTGGACATGAATTCAAATAATGATCACATAGGGTTTGTCTTAGACTTGACTGCAACACCAGCATTACAGACACACCTTTCAATCTACCTGCAAATACACCCAAAAACACACAAATCCTGTATATTCAGATCCTCCACATTCAAATAGTCCTGTTTCAAGTTCCCCACCTCAGGTTCCTCTTCATCCTGGTCCATCAGCTTCTCCAGGATCTTTTTTCTGTCCCCTGTCATCTCCTCCATGTCCCTCATCTCTCCTCCTTCACCTGCTACTGTTGCCTCCCGTTGTCTGGCCAGCTCCCTGACCACCATCCCCTTGTGTTGTTTCCCTCCTCTGGTGTCCTCTTCTCCAGCTGCCCCTCCTCCATCGTCCTCCCTGATACGCTTTGCTCCTCTATCCGGCTGTAACATAAGAGTAAATAATGAGATGTACGTATTGATGAAAGGATGGTTGGAAAGAGAAGTACATAAAAGATGCAGTCTTGAAATGACTGACGTGTAGCTTGTGCAAAACATTGTGCAACGAATAAAGTAGAAACATTTTCAAACTAATATTTCAACAATCCATAATAGTATATGTTCACTAATGAATAAAAATGGATCTTCGTATTAATAATATGCATATTCATATCTTATCAGCAAGTACCCCTGTGTACCCAACTAGACAGAATACAACCAACTCTACTACAGAATCAAACTGCAAGGTGAAAGTGAAGCCCCTACGGGGCTACAATGTGTACAATTCTGTGTAAATGTTATTAGTACAAAATCATAGTGGATTCTCCCTTTCACATATTGTAGATATCCTACCCTCTAAACAACACTTACATGTTAACATAATAACAGCAATGGAAACTTCGTTGAAATGAATTGTTGTTGAATGTGTGACTCGATTGTGTGCCGAATTTGCCAGTAAATGCTGACCATTTGTGAAAGCCCTGTCATCATATATTGCGGTGCATAAATCTACCAATAAACAAGGAAGCATTATATTGGGAGATCTGCTAATGGAGACTAGCACACAGACCAACCTGATGTCCACACGAGCCATGAAACCTTTTAATAGAGTCGATTTATCAGTCAACTGCAAGCACTAATGTAGGCAAAAATATCCCCATGAAACATGAACTAGGGTATTAGTTCATGTTTGCGTGCGTGTGTGCATCTTCAATAGCGGCTTGAGGAAAAGCTAACAAAACGCTAGCAAGCTGTAACTTACCTGCTCAACTGCTACCGTTATTCACTGGTAAATAATGAACAGAAATAAGTTAAGCGTTTATTATGCAGCATCGGAGAAGAGTAATTCAATGACTAAGTAACACACGGAACAAAGTCATTTTCAGCTGAAGTTCGTCAGTAACTGCTAGCATGCCTCAACACGCAGCCCCATTAATGAAACAGCTTGAGTTAAGCCAAGTTAGATTTTCCTCAATAGAAAAAAAAGCACTTAGAGTAAATGTCTACCTGGTAGCTTAGGAGCTCTCCAACATCCATTTCTTCAGAAAATGAAAAACCTTTAAATTCAGATTCAACAAATAAATAAGTGCGTATACAATACTATGGTTAGGTGGCGGCTAAGTGCAAGCTTCCCACACAAACATTTCTGCCGTAAACCGTTTTGTTCAGTGTCGTAGCAAAACACTGTCGTAAACGTTGACAGTTCCCCATGAGCTTGCACATCATCGACAATAGCCATTCACTTATTGCACTGGATGATTCTTATTCTGCAAGTCTACACTGAAATGAAATGCACGTTTCCTAGGATGTTGTAAATATTGCCATTTTATTTTGAAATGGTTATATTTTGTTTAGCATTTTATTTTCAAATTTCCAATTTGATTACTGTCATTTGCACAATAAGCCAACAGGACATAATCTATATTTTTAAGGGGGTTTATGGCACAGCTTAGCTCTTATACTGTGCCACTGTGTCCAAAACGTTGGACCCAATCCAGACAGACTGAAGTTGAACCCAATGTGCATAAATTACTTAATGATTTAATGAAAATAAAAGACAGCTGATCTGAAACGGACTTGAGGACAGTCAGAATCTGACATGAGTATAATTAGACCCGACCTAAAAGTCGATCAGAACAGACCCAAATAGAGAGAAAACACTGGCATCAGCATGATGTGTCACCAACTAACAAGCAGTTCACACTTCCCTCTGAAGGGATTATGATGCACCACATGATCAGAGTCTGCTTGGATCCACTTGAGTAAAAGACATATGGACACACAGATCTGAGACCTGCAGAAATAACACAGGAACCTACCCAAACCCAATTAGACTGAATATAATTTGGACCTGGCCCAATTCGAGTCCCGGGTTGAGCCTCGGCTTCTGAATGATGTATCCTGTTAATGGAGAAACAGTTGGTATCCGTTCCAAATGTAGAATTCTAAAACCAATCTTTATCTAAAGCAATTGTTTAACACAACTCACACAGATCAGCACTGTCACTTCACAGCAAGAACGTCCAAGGCTCAAATCTGACTGGGGTCTCCTGTGTGGTGTGTACCAGTTTCCTTCCATGGTCCAAAAACAACCAAGTTAGGTGAATTGGGTTCTCAAAATTGCAGGTAGGTATGACTTTGAGTATGAATGAGTATGTGTACACTGCCTCTCACACAGTAAACAATGGTATAAGCTCCATTTTTCACAGTGCATTTCTCTCTCGCTCTCGCACTTGCAGGCTGTGACTGGTAAAGCGCAATATGTGCTTGTTTTGCTTCTCAGTCTGCACTCTGAGTGGGGTATTCTCATCATTGTACCTATCTGTATAGACAGAAAAGATAAATGTGGAGCATGAAAAGCTCAAGACAAAAGAGAAAAACGTTGTTTGGCTCTGTAATTGCTCCAAAATAACTGGTCCAGAGGCTGATGTTAGTCAACTGGTATTGGCAATGATGATTAGAAAACGGAAACAGACAAAAGGTAGTGCGGAATTAAAAGGTAAAAATGCATATTCCATGAGAAGTAAAGCAGGTGCTGGACCAAATGTGAATAAGAAGCCAGTAAAATAAAGCCTGCACAGCACTGGAAGCTTCTGATGTGATCAAATAATTTATCATATCACAAAAGACATGATGTGACGTTTCCAGCACACTGCTCCTCATTATGAGTCTGCTCAGTCATCTGTGGTGATAAATGAATTTATTGCATCAAAGCTTTAAGTTTTACAGACTCAGAGCTGAACTACTGAGACCTTACATGCCCCCCATGTGAACCCCCATTGGTTTCAGAAGTTCAGTCTGATAATTCAGTGCTGTTTCTTTAAATAACAAATAAATACATAAAAACTTTTTGGAAATGCTTTTACATTTTCCCCTTTTCTTGTAGCCTTTGCTTTTACCTTGTGCTTGCAAATATGACCACATCACACACATTCTGTCCTTCCTACACTGTCCTGTTAGTTTTAGAGTTGCTTGAAGTTCTTTTCATTGTTTTCAAAGCAATAAATGGGCACCATCAGACCCCCCATTCCACCTCAAGGTCACTCAGCTCTTATGATCAGAAACTTATGTCTGTCTGTCCCAAGGACATGTTTGAACCTAAAAGGTTGCTACTCCTAAACTATGGAACACTACTTCTGTTTTGATGTCTTAACAGTGGCTTCTATCCCTGTTAGGATTTAATTGTGTTTTTATGTTTCGTGCTTTATGTCAACTGTTTTTATATTTAATTTTGAATCTTCATTGCACAGCTCTTTAGAAAGCACTTTAGTACTTTAGTCTTTTTTAAATCATAATTTAAAGCAACATTTAAATGTTCATGTATACATAAACGCTAATCAGTTTTTCAATGCATCAGATGATCAATTGATTAAAGGTAACCACTGTAACCACTCAAGCGCTGTGAATAACATAAGGTTAGACATTGAACGTGTTCTCCTGTTCTCCAGGGTTCAGTTCTATATTCGCACCAGTTGAGCTTTACATTCCAAGCTGTCTTGTTGTTTTAGACAGACAGAAACTCACCTTTTCAATAAGCATCACTGGAGAATGTATGAGAGGTGGATGGGGTACCAACCTCCATTGCCACTCAGTTTCTGACCAGTGATGTGTGACAGCAGAGCAATAGACACAACACTTAAAGGGAAGGCCGTAGCTTAGCCGTCAAGCTTGACATCCCAGCCAACACAAGGAAAAATTTGAGAGAATCAGAGAAAAGAAACAAAGTTAGGGTGAAAGAACAAAAGTGAGAAAAGAATATTTTTCCGACAAACTTTTTGAACAGAGTCATCTTCAAAACAAACCACAAACTCGTAGAAATTCACAGAAAAGCTTGTGATTTTCTGCAAAACAATTTTTTTACTGAAGTGGAAATGATAACTTTACCTAGAGGCTACTTTTTCATCAAACTTTCTGCTTTTTTAAGTCAGTATAACTACAACAACTGAAATTCTACAAGTCTCTACTTCATTTAGATAAGTTACTATCAGAATAGAAAGAGACCCGGATAGTAGCGATGATTAGTGATGGTAACCATGACAATAACAATAATACTCGTATGTTTACATGCACTCAATACTACTATATGTCTGTACTGCATTTAAAAACAAATGCGATTAAGCCATATGCTTAGACAGAATGAATGGAATTCTGCCATTTTCCAAGTACACCTAATGTATTGCGTAATATCAGTGTATGAAGTGAGTTCTCCCATTGAGGAAATGCGTGTGGAGGTGAATACTGAATACCACATTAAAATGACACGTCACATGTGAAAAATATCTGCTGCTACTGTCTCATAGAACCTCAGAAAATCCAAGAAACATATTTTAATGTGGTTGTGCTCAAACCTAGCCATGTGCTAGTAAAGGATATTCATAAACCTTAATCTTTCCTTATCCTTAAATTTAGGAATTGCTGTGTGTGAGATGTGCAGTGCCCCCTTAGGCTAAAAATTGTAATTTTGAAAATGTTTGATGGTGGTTGGATGAACTTGAGAGGGTCTTTGCTGTGTCTTAGATCCTGAGGCGTGGTCACACATGGGTGTGAGGTAACGTGCTACTTAACCCTAAACCAACCAAGATGTACCCGTGCCTCTGTTAAGATGTACAGTACATGAGGACGGTTGTGGGTGGTGTTCTCAAGTGTAATCCTGCCCCAGGGTCCAAGACACATTGAAGGTGAGTTGATGTCAAAGGTTTAGTTGATGTGTTGTCTGAGAGGTGAGATGTGTTGGGAGAGCCAGTATTGTTTTGAATATGTAAGATGTAAACAAACAGAAACAGAATTCCTCCTCTGCTGTGGCTGTCTTGAAGCCTCCATTATTACAAATCCTTTTTGTTCCACACAATGATTAACACATTCCACAATCCCTAAAGGAGCCGAAAGCTTTTCATACACAACTGTCTGCTTAATGACATCGCCTCATCTCTTTCCCCATAGACTTATTCTGGGGCGACACCATAGGCTCATTCCTTTGAAACAGAACAACACAATTTCACACAAGCTGCGAGGGCTGATTAGATTAAATCACATGAGGTCAGTGTGATTGTATCACACTGTGGAGGCCAACTTAAGCATGCTCTAACCCAGGGAGGTGATGCTATTATTAAATGTGAGGGACGGAGCTGATGAGAACTGATTGTCCTTATCATTTTTTCCTTCACGAAGTCAAGTGGTGCAAATAAATTTCTCGTCACTCAGACATGAATTAAGTTTTACATCCCGTCAGCAGCATCCTTCCAAACACCATCCACCAGCAATGCCACATTGATATAGATAAAGTACTTTACCAGTTAACTAGATGTTTAGGTAATCTTTTATCATACTATTTTTGAATGCAATAACCCTTGTTGTCATCTTTACATCATCCCTTTGAAAGGCGGATGGAATGGAATGGAAATGTAATTTTGCCTCTTTTGAAACATACAAGGCACATTTTGGTTCCTGTGTAAAATCTCAACTTCAAATGAACCACAGTTACAACACCAAAAGATTTAGTGAGTGGAGTGGTGGAATGGAGTCTCTGGTGCAGCATATTTTTAAAGAGATAATTCACAAATTTTAACATTTAAATAAGTTTGCGTACAAATCAGTAAAACTTTAGTGTCAAAAGTGGGTTCAAATATGAGGACTCCGAAGCAGGCAGAAGGTTAAGGAGCAGTCTTCAAATCAACTGTCAAATATAGAGCCAGAAAAGAGAGCAGTTGAGGATGGGAAGTCCATGCCACTCACGGAAAAGGTCAGGGTAAAACAGGTAATCCATAGGCAGGTAAAATCAGAAGTGCAAACTCGAACTAGGCACTGGCAAAATAGATCCAACTGACAGGAAAACAAACAGGAAAACCAGAAGGCAAGAATACATACTTAACATTAGCCGAGTAGCTGGGAAGACGATCTTTTATTTTGTCATTCAAACAGTAAAAATTAGTCACGGTATGCAGTCTGTTTGTTCCTTGTCTAAAAATTTTGGTGTTGCCATTTTTTTCCTACATTTATCCTGCTTTAAGTCATCTTATTGATATTTCTCCTGTCTTGTGCAAATTTGACACTAAGGTATTCCAAAAGTAACGGGAAGTATTCACATTAAATTACGTTAATATTTTGATTCTTGGATCAGGATACTTACATAGTGTAGTGTGTACAAGGCATTAGAATACAAGGAAAAACTCCCTAAAATCCTCTATATATAAGTGTGGAAAAAATCAGAGGAATTCAGAGTGAGATTCCCTCTCCTCAAACAACCAGGTGTGTACTCTATATACATAAAATCCTTCATACAATTGTTTTCACATGCCAATTCATGCTCCCCATGGAACAGAATTTGATGTGTAAAATCTGTGAAGTCCCCGTTTAAATTGGTCAAGACAATTTCTATATGATGTCAATGCAACTTTATGTTCTCAATTACATTAGCTGCTGCAGCTAGGAAAGTCCTAGTTTGTTAGTAACCATCCTAAAGTGGAACAGCTGGACAAGCTGGATTTACCCAGGGTTCATGATGAATCTGAAGGGTTAGTACAATTAAAATAAAATAAAAGGCCAACTCTCTCCTGTGTGGAAAACAAATTTGAATCTTGCATCTGAAATGATAACGACAACTAATTATGGCTTTCTTGCATTGTGTTGGAGAATAGAAATAATAAAAAGGAACTATAACTAATGGACAGATGGACGCTTGGTAACATGGTGCTTTCTAGATAAGAAAGAACAAAGACAAGCTCAAGCCTTTTCTCCATGAAGTGCTTTCAATGGTCACCATTATGCGGTATGCAAAACTGACAAAGACTGACTGGAGACTACTGCCTTAACAGAGAAAGAGAGAGAGCCACAAACTAGTCTTAAGAGATAAATAAAAAGAAAGAGGAAATTGTGTGGGGACAGTGTGGGAAGAGAGAGAGAGGGAGAACAAGAGATAGAGAGGTGGAGAGTGGCAGCCAGAGATAGACGAGGGGAAAAGCAAATCATTTTATCTCTATTATGAACCTGATGGCTGTGGTGCACAGTGGTGGCCCATGCCTTTGGATGAAACTAGACTAAGGGCAGCTAATCAGCATAGCGTGTACAAACACACACATGCACACTGGGTGATGCACACACAGAACATACTGTATGTGCAGAATTTTATTCTCAGCAGGGTGGAAAGACAGAATTTCAATGTAATTTAAAAAAAATCCTTCACTGAAAATTATACTGATGAAAACAGTTCAGGTGGATCAGCAGAACCTTAAAGGAAATGATAAATAGTGAAAATTCATTAAAATTATTAATCTACTCAATTCCATTGTATTTCATCCATTGCAATTGAATTGATTTAATGATATGGCAGATTTTTTTCATCTCTCCTGCAGTTTGAGTC
>OMOW01111854.1:0-13115 GCA_900312555.1 Lamprogrammus exutus
TAAATGTATTAATTTCCCTCTCTCTCTCTCTCTCTCTCTCTCTCTCTCTCTCTCTCTCTCTCTCTCTCTCTCAGATGGAGAATATTAATTGACCCGGAGCAGGTCAAAGGAAAGAGAGGTTGGTCTGTGTGTAGCACTGCTGTGAGGTTATAGAAAAGAACGCGATGTGCAATGTGCAAGCAGCCAAAGTTTTAATACTTTCATACATTGTCAGACCTCTTATTCTCCAAAAATGTTTTGTCTGCTCACATTCTTATTATTTTACAAAACATTCAGGCTCTGATTTAGCTAAGTATAAAATCTGTATCAGAGTATTTATAAAGATAAATGTTAATTGAGATGTTTCAGACAAAGTGAATAAGAGAAATGGATGACAATCAAAACTGGAGGAATTATGTAGAATCACATTTTCAGAATTCTTTTTTTTTTTAAATGTTTGCAGAATTTTTAATTTTTATATTTATAACAGCCAAGGTCCAGAATAATGAATTAAGGCACAAAGTCAAGTTAGAGAGAAACACTGCTATGACACATTTTCATTTGTAAACTGTATTTAGCTAGAAATTCCAAATTTGGGCAAATGGGGATGGAGCCTGACAGAAAATTAGGAGCAGGAATTGTCATAGTTGAATGTGAGAAGTTCAGAACTTTCAATCCAGCAAACAAATCTTATTTTACTTTAAGTCTGTTTCAAAATAAAAGTTGGACTATTAAACATTAAGTTTACTCTGTCTTGTCTTATCCGTCTTATTCCTATTCTATCTTCATGGGCCCACAGTGTACGTGATGCTGTCGTGTACATTCCGGTATGGTCCTCAGGACATGGATGTGATGGGTTTGGCCCTCAGGCGGGACATCTTCCTGGTGACTCGTCAGGTTTTCCCTGAGCTGCTGGAGAGAGAGAAGCTGACTCACACCAGGATCCAGGAGAAACTGCTCCAAAAGCTGGGACCCAACGCCTTCCCCTTCTTCTTCGAGGTGAGGAGACACTTTGCTAATATAACATAACATGACACACATGGCAAAGTAACGGCAAAATTTGAAAAATGATCACCAGTGAGCAAAACACTTTATAATCTCATGCATAATGCACATATTATTGGAATTAGAGTGGGATTAGCTATGACATTGTAGCAGTGATAGTGTAGCTCAGTGGGCAGACATTTTCTATGAATTGATAGTATGGTAAATGTTCTGTTTCTGTTTCTGCTCCAGTTTCCAGACAACCTGCCATGTTCTGTCACTCTGCAGCCTGGACCATGTGATGAGGGGAAGGTGAATACATCATGATACACTCTTTGAAAGAGTCTAAAATGTATGCACAGCAACATATAAACTCCCAAATAGTGAGTTCAACCAGTCTCTGTCTGTGTGTGTTTGTTTGTGTGTGAGCAGAAATGTGCAGTGGAGTTTGAGGTGAAGGTTTTCTGTGCTGAGAACAAGGACGACAAGATCAACAAACAGTGAGTTCACATGAAAAGTATAACAGACTAATAAAGACTAAAATAAATCCAGTTAAGTGAGTTTCAACAAACATTTATCATTATTTTGATTTTTGTGTCATATCTCTGTACAGGAGCTCTGTTCGTCTCTCTATCCGTAAGATCCAGTACAGTCCAGAGGGCAGTAAAGTGGTTCCAGTCGCAGAAACAACCTTCGAGTTCATGCTGTCTGATAAACCACTGCATGTTAAACTCAGCCTGACCAAAGAGGTCAGTCACTAAACAGTCAAACAGACTGAAAATGTGAGACAGTTGCACTTAAATACAGGCCCACCAATCTGAAACTTAAAATCCACCTTATCCTAATGTGTGTTCTAAGACCTTATTTAGACTTTTTCCTCTTTCTAGTTCCTCTGCATGTCTACCGTCTCAGATTTCAGTCTGCCCGCTTCACAAAACAACACTGGGCGGCTACTCTGCCCTACAAATCAAATAGGTTTTTAAAAAATCTTCACATCCCAATGGGTGGAGTCGCCAGTCTCTAATATGGATCAAATCTGCCATCTCAATATTGCACATAAGAGGATCCTGTGTGAAGAAAAATAACTCAGTGGAACGAGATAAATAAGTCTCATGGCGACGACTTATTAAAGTATGGAAATGAGAGAAGTATCCTGAGGCCACCACATAATATTGTTTCGATGTTATCTAATAATGCAAGAGAACAGCATCTTCAGGACATCATGCACATTGATGAAGCCACTTCAATGTATTTTAAGATAGGAATGATATACAAAAATGTAATAAACGAATCTGAAAACCTGCACCAGGATCAGTAGCAGCCAGGATCCCCTTTCCACACTGTGCCCACAACAATATTATTTCGTGGCCACTACTTATTTACCTCAGTCCCTCGCATTGTAAGCCTTGGCCACGCATTATTTTTTATTATCACAGGATGTCACCTCTTCTCTGCCTTAAAATCTGGCTAAAAATCAGACAAAGAATCTTGTCATCAGCTTAACAATGCTGTGGAGTGAAAATGAGAGGGAAAAGATGGTTTAGGGTTTTTGAAATAAGTCAATACAGTCTGTATTACCTCTCTTTGTCTGTCTCTGTCTCTGTGTCCCTCTCTGTCTGCAGATCTTTTACCATGGTGAACCAGTCAGAGCAACTGTTGAAATCACTAACTCGTCCAACAGGAACATCAAGGACATCAGTGTGTCAGGTGACATCTATGTTGTTTCCAGCGTGTTTGAGTTAAATCAGCATCATCTAAGAAGGACAATAGTACAGTATGTCATATAGGAGATACCCCTACTGGTATCTATTATAAGGTAATAATCTACTGCTCTAATATATGACAAACAATGATAATCTACTGTAAAATGGCCTAATTTTGTTAAGTGCAACTGAAATATGTTTTCACTTACAGTGATATTGTAAACAATTGATGGATAAAATGTCTGATTTTATGGGTTTTTTAATTCTTTTTCTAATGTTTGTCTTCAGTTGAACAGGTGACCAATGTTGTTCTTTACTCTAATGACAAGTACGTCAAAACAGTGGCCCGAGAGGAGACTCTGTAAGTATCAGTGTTGGCCTTTACACTCTGTCTCTCTCAAACTTTCATCTTTAACCTCCAGCCCACTACTGGAACGCTCTATCTAAATAAAATATAATTAATGTAAACATTATACAGCATTAAACATGTACAGTACATGGAAAGAATGGAGCTGGATAATAAACTTAATTAAAACTTTTATTAAAACTGAGAAATTATGTGTAAAACTGCAGGTGAAGTTTTACACTGTGTTAACTTGTGTTATTCAGATGGCATTTGTTTTAATTTACTCTAAAAGAAACGAAGACCTGAAATTTGCTTTGTTTAAATATTCAAAGAAAGATGTTGACCAAGAAGTGAGTTTTTGTTGTGTTAGTGAAGCTGTATGTGTGTGTGTGTGTGTTTTTATCCCCAGTGACACGGTGCCTTCAGGGACCAGTCTGAAGAGAGATTACAGTCTTTACCCTCTGCTGGCTTACAACAAGGAGAGGAGAGGCATCGCTCTGGATGGACAACTCAAACACGGAGACACCAACCTGGCTTCATCCAGCATGTAAGAGAGCAGAGATCTAAATCTATTCAGGGTTTCATCCTCCCGAGTCATTAAAGTCAGAGGTCTTTGAGGTCACATGAGAGTGGAGGTTGTAGGTAGGTTACTGAGGGTGCATGGGAGTCAAAGTTTGAAGTGAGGTCATTGAGGTCTCTCTCTCTCGCTCTCTCTCTCTCTCTCTCTCTCTCTCTCCTCAGTGTGAAGCAGGAGGTGTTGAGGGAGGTTCAGGGGATGCTGGTCTCCTATAAAGTGGTGGTGAGGATGATCGCATCGGGGTGAGTCTGTATGATCAATGAGCAGAAAAGAAACAGAAGAAGTTTTGTTTTCCTCACAGCTTATCTCTACCCAGGCGACCATTGGTTTCACTTCATTACATGAAACTTGAAACTTGCTGCAGATCCCCTCAATATTGATTCACCTTTATTTCTTTGTTTTTGTCAAAGCTACAGCATCATTGTCACAAACTGTACTAATTACTTTAGGGTTTTATCCCATATTTTATTATTTTATTATTGTTTTATTCAACAGTTGAACAACACAGCTTTCAGGTTTCCTCAACTGGTAGCTGAACTAGCACACACACATCATCACCATCATCTTGCGGTAATGCAGTTGAGAGCTGAGATTTCAAAGCAACCTTTTTCATGTGAGAAATGACTGAATATACATTAGTGTCTATGTACATGTTAATTTAATTTTCATTATCACATTGTTTTGATTTTCACTTTTTGAATGTTGGAAATTCTGTGAATGCACCATTCATGGTAAATAAATGGTTCATGCTCACATCTGAATTACCACATAACAAACAAAGATGACCACATTGTGATGGATTACTTATCTGTTGCAGGTTTTAAGTCTTTGTAAGATGGTAAACGGACTACACTTATGTAGCGCTTTTATCCAAAGCGCTTTACAATGACCTCACATTCACCCATTCATTCACTGATGGCAGGGGCAAGGAGTCAACCACACACTATTAGGGGTTCAGTGTCTTGCCCACACTTCGACATGCTCCCTAGAGGGAGCCCGGGATCAAACCAGGAACCTTCCAATACCTAGATGACCGCTCTACCTTCCAGAGCCATGCCACCCCATGATTTTCAGGAAAATTAAAATGTTGCAAATGTGGTGGAAAGCTACAAGATTTTAGGGCTAAACAATCAGCAGTATTGTCCATAAAGGAAACGTCTGCAGTCTTTAATTAAAGTCTTATATCATCTCAATCTGTCACCTGTTCTTCCCTTCTCATGTCGACAGGACTGTTGGATCAAGGTAAGACCACCGAACCCTTCCTGCTGCTCAACATACACTCTGTCTGTGTACAGTCATGTGCAAATGTGTGTGTGTGTGTGTGTTTTACAGCGAGGTCTCTCTGGAGGTTCCATTCAAACTAATGCATCCTAAACCAGAACCAGGTACGGTCTGATCTGCTCCCCCTGCACCATTTCATCTTCCCTCCCCTTCCTTCGTTGTAAAACTGTGTTTCCTCCTTCACCTTATGTGTCGTGTGACTTTGTGATGTGTCCTCAGACTGCCCAAGAACAAAAAAAAAAGCTTCTTTTAACCCTGAAATTTTTTATAAATGTGATGTGTCAATGAATTTGCTGCCTCAGAATCTGGACGTTTCTGGCAATCCTCACAGAGCGTTTCGGAGCTCTGTCTTGAAAAGGACTTTTCGTTTGGTACATCAATTATGGCCTGTTTTCTTTCTTTCTTTCCTTCTTTCTTTCTTTCTTTTTTCAGTCTACATTTGGAAGGAATGGTCATCAGAAACTAATATCTTCAGCCTTTTCCTTTATAACACATGAGTTTTGCACTGGTGTTTTAGTTTAATATTTACATAATGTCTCATCTCTGATGTGCAGTTTCTCGTTTTACTTTTGTCTCCTTCTGTGCTTGCGTACAAACTTGCAGAATATTTTTCTGTATTGACTAATTTCCGTTTTCCATCTCCTGTCTGTCTGTCTGTTCTTATGTCTGTGACTTCCAGCCAAGGAAGGGTAAGTTTATTTTAATTTACTGTTTGATGAGTTTAACCCTGTTGAGTCTGAAGTCATTTTTACTGTAATTTTCCTTCATTTATTACCTGCAGCACTGCTTAAAAAAAAAAACTTTACCAGATGACAAATTCTGGCATCTGAGCATCTTTGCCAAACCTGCAAAATTTCTACTTGTGTCTCGTAAAAAGTAACTGAAAAGACTGAAGTAATAAATATTTAAAACTTGA
Source organism: Lamprogrammus exutus (assembly GCA_900312555.1). NCBI lineage: Eukaryota > Metazoa > Chordata > Actinopteri > Ophidiiformes > Ophidiidae > Lamprogrammus > Lamprogrammus exutus. Next base: position 5,787 of record OMOW01111854.1, read on the forward strand.
ATCAGAAAAACAATTAAAAAATAAACTCTGAATTCTATATAGTCTGTATTTTCTAATTTAAACAACAAAAAATTTGATGGATTCTAGAAAAATGTTCCACTCTTGATTGTTATTTCAAGTCCCTCACACTCACACAGTAAACAACAAACAAGGACTGAAAATGAGTAAATAGAAGAAGAAGAATAAAAGAAGACGCAGAAAGCACACACAGATGTTTTCAGAGGCTAAAATGTTTTCTCTTTTGTAGTTGTAGTAGATTCTCTTGATCAAAGAACAGCGAGTGGCCAAAGTCCATTTCCTGTTAGTGTTAGAGGTCTACTTACATGGCTAAAAAACAATAGAAAGAAAAGCTTTCTCTTGATGAAATTTCCTTTTATATTTCTTCTCTGTGCCCTCTTTGGCACTGAGGTGCAGGCATAGAAAACATGGACAAGAAAAACAATAGCGATTGTTCCAGATGAAAAAGTGTGTGATACAAAATCTGAGATATCTGCATCTTCAGTCCAAAATATTTTGGCTTTCAAATTCCCATACAAAATGACCCTGATGTTGGTGTTCATTTGTTCCTTTGCTCCATTAGTGTGATCAGTTTTTTGGAGTTAATGTCATGCCCCACTTGCCTTTTGTCATCTGTATCTGTCCTGTATTCATTCCCTCTGCATCGGGGTTGAAATCTTCCTCCATGGAATATAGTCCAGGTATCCCCTTCCCCGTTGCAGTGATAAACTAGCTGTGTTGTTGTGCAGCATCATCAGATACAGTACAGTCTCACATTCCGCCACGCTCCCATCATCCCACTTTCCTTACTGCCTGGCACAATAAATCTGAAACTCGGCACGGCATTTAGGACATGTAAGGAACAGAGGAAATCCAGGTTAGAAATGTGTAACCTGAGAATGGAGGTACTGCAGATCATGACTCAGACAGAATAAGTATACCATTTTTTTTAATGCGAAGTGAAAAACAGGTCATTTCCCCGGGGAGTTCATTAAACGTTGAGCTTTTCTTATTATGTAATGAATGATTGTGAAAAGAACAATTATGTATATAATGTTCTCATGAGTAGAGCAGAATATAAACTGAGGAAGAGGAGTTATAAGTCACAAGATAATTGGCTGGCTCCAAATTGTTATCTGGTGGCCATGCAATAGTAATGCCACCTGGCACTGCGTGGAAACGGGATAGTAGCTGCCCCTGATCCTGGTGCAGGTTTTCAGATGCTCTTCCTGTCAACAGTAACAGTGGTAACAATCAATGAGCTCCTCAGGTTCAGAAGACAAGCGAGCCCCAGCTTTGATCGTGCGTTTAAGGTGGCGTAGGCTAATAATAAACGAAGTGACCCCTGAAGCAGCACTGGTACCCCGATGCACAGACTCTGTCCTGTCAGGGCTGGTGTCAAGTCAACCTCGCCGTTTCGGGAGTTTGTGGCAGTACAGGTGCCTCTTCAATAGCCACAGCCAATAATATAACCATGCCTCCATGTTAATGACTTCATTATATCTTTGTATGTCATTCCTACTAAATAGATCAAAAAAGCTTCATCAGTGTCCATGATGTCCAGAGTATACCGTTCCTTCATGTTATAGGATAATTTCACAAGATAATTATCATGTGTCCACACTTTAATTACTTGTGGCCACACGTTATTCATATTAAAACAGGATGTCACCTCTCCTCTTCCGTACGGGCTTACTGTATGTGTCAAACATGTCATTTTTTCCTTAAATGCACTACCACCTCCTGTACACAACAAATGAGGGAGAACTTATTTTAGACTTGAGAGGGTTAAGGGATTTTTGATGTTTCTGTAGATTTACAGAATTATTAATATGTACAAAAAGACTGTTACATTTAGTCCACGAACAGACCAATGACTAATTACTTACTAATTACATAATAAAGCCCTCTTTAACACCCCCCACCCCTCCTCTGTGCAGTGAATCAGACGACATGGTGTTCGAGGAGTTTAAGCGAAGCTTCCTTAAGGGAGTGATCGGCGAAGATGACGAGTCGCCCACCGAGGCCTAACAACAAACATGGCTGCTGCGTGCAACCACACTGTGTTTGATGTAGAGCTCTGGATCTGAACGTCCCATCAGAAACGACAAATAGACAACAAACAGAACGTGCCGGGCTGAACAGATCATGTTTAGTGTGCAGATGATGAGTAAAATGCAGCTTTATGATTTATAGTCAAAATGCTTGTTAATAGGCAATATCATGAATTGACTTCAACCATGGAATATTTTAGCACGTGAAGGTAAAATTCACAGTGAGAGTAAGTTTTGTTGCTATAAAGTTTTTAAATCTTGTCTTTTTTTTTTATCTTTAAAAAAGTAGAAGGTCCTGTTTGCGAATTTGTCTTTTTCAGACAAGAAGAAGCTCATGTGATTGGTCAGTTGATAGCACAGTTGTTACCCCTAGCTCACCTATGAAAAGAGGATTTGCGTCCTGTTTGCCACCTGTTTGTCCACATGTTGATTTTATTAAACAGGACAAATTCATTTAAACCATGTAGTCTAATCTGTTTTTCTTCTTTTGGTCAGTCTGTCTGTAGTCTCCATATTCTGGCTTCATTTGCACATTTGTTTCAGGTACACACACACACACACACACGCTCAGAGATGTGAGGTCAGCTAAGTCGAGAGTTCATTGATTTGTTTAAGGACACTTTGAACATGATCAGTTTGAACTTTTGATCTTACATACGACAGTTTCTGTATCAATATATATATATTTTTTAATAAGAGTTCCAAAAGTTGCTTTGAAACATAAATGTTCATATTGTGTAAAAGTAGTTCCATGTTCTTAACAGTCAGGATTCACAGACTGAAAGACTTCACAGACTTAAAACTTGACATGGACCTGCCCCAAAGGACTTGAGACTTCATTTGCAATGTGATCTGACTGATTTGAGACTTGACTCACACAAAGACCACAAAGTTTTTACAGTTTTATTTTTTATTAAAGGACATTTAATTTGAGGAAAATCACCTTAAGTCTAACAAAAACAATCTTACAGATGTGAGAGGAGAAAAATACTGCCATTTCTATCCAAACTACCAGACACATAAATGACATCCAACATATCAAGGAGCCAAGTCATAACAGGGCAAACTTGAATTTAACCTTCTGGAGTTTTAAGTCATTTTCATGAGCTCACTTTTCATTTTTTTCCCCATTTGCCAAAATGCTGCACTGTAAAAAAAAAAAATCCTTTATAGGGCGACAAATTTTAGCCTGAGAAAATCAGTACATTTCTGACATAAAGCTTTTCATTTGTAGTCGTTCAGAGAAAACTGAGTAACTTGAAAACAATAAATCACATGACAATCAAAATTTCTATTATTTATAGATTTTTATCAAGAATATTTTTGGGGTGGTCCAAGTTTTGTAAAGGTTTTTGGGACATGCATAGTTTTAAAGAAATATCCATATTTTTGTTTTATATGTTTTTGTCCCAGAGATATTTTTATTTCTAGAATTCAAAAAATCTACAACTGAGTAAAACATCGGGATATCTGACTCTGTCTGCCTCTGAAAACAAACAGCAGAGACTCTGATTGAGGCATAAGGAGGGGATTGAACCTAGAATCATCCAGAGACTCAGGTTGTCTTTGTTCTACTATACAGAGCAGAGAAGCTTTTGGGAAAACCCAGCCCTGCCTAACAATGTGAATCTAAAGCCAAGTCATATATCAGTTTACACTGACGGTATAGGATTGGTATCAAAGGGTTATCAGATGGCTCACAGGATGAAAAAGCTCACAGAAGGTTTTCAAATCACACCAGTTTACACACAATGATGAGATGAAACAGAGAAGAAAGGAGTTACACCTGCTGACAAATGCGCTGGCACAATCATCTCAGCGAAAACAACAAAAGAACAATCTTTACACGCACACAGATGTTATTACAGCGAGGGAGGGGTTCCCAAAAATGGTTTGTTCTCTGTTGAAATCTGATGGCTCAAAGTAAGAACCGATTATTCTAAAACTAATACAGGGCATTGAGAAATTTAATATGAGGGAAAGATAAAACAAAACAAAACAATGCCCCAATACTGAGACAAACAGCAAGGGGCAACAAAACTGAACCTACAGCTGGAAAATATAATAAGTTTTTCCTTCAGGCTCCACCTCAGAGTCAAAACACAAACCTTCAGCTGAGGCTTGTTAAATTCTAGCAGCTGGTTTTCATCCCAGTGTAAGGAGACATTGGTACACATATCAGTCTTAAATAAATGTTGGGCCTTTTAAATTAATCTACACAAGGCATTTGTTTGCTCACGGTTTAAATATCATTAGAATTGTGCAAGTGGTTAAAGGGTCAGTTCAACCAACTAATTTTCCTATTTACGCACATGAGTGGTTCTTTCCACCAGATTCCACCAGATTTTGGAACATGGATAAAGGTTTTGCTTTCATTCAGCCATAAGAGCCGTGGTGAGGGTGGGCGCTGATGTTGGGTGATAAATTCTGGCTCCAAGTCATCCTAAATGAGTTTGATGGGGTCGAGGTCAGGCCAGTCACACACATTTTTTTGTCAGTCTGGCTTTGTGCTCTTCAACAAACTGGTGCGACAAAGTTGGAAGACACTGTTATCTAAAATATCATTATATGCTGTAGGATTAAAATTAATTTCCCTCGCTGCAAATAAGAGGCCATTTAATACACCCATTATAAAGTGAACCCATGTGTCCACATTCTCTTGTGGCTGAGACATCTGACACAACTCAAATACAATGGTAGAGATTGTAATTCAACTTGTCCAAGCATTGAGAAATTACATCAAAAACTAAAAAGCAGTTCGCATTTAGGTAGAATTGTTAAGGAAGTCGTTCCTGGTTGTTCCACTGGTGGTGCTTTTACGTGCACCCAATGAGTATTTGTCTTTACGGTGATTAAAGGCAAAATGTGATAAAGCCATATGTGCGGAATCAATAGGATTCTGCCATTCTCCGAGTACACGGGACGTGTTGCATAATCGCAGTATGAGGTGAGTCTGCTCATTGAGGAAATGCATGTGCAGGCAACGTACTCCAATGAAGACGTTTACATGAGTGAATAAATCAATTTACAGTTGCATAATCTAGGTCTGTTACTTGGAGTAAGAATTCTTTGATATTTTTAATGTACACAGTGAGGTCTGTGGACATCTTTTCAGCAGTGAGTGTTGTCAAAATGTCATTTATTAGAGTAATGGAACTGGGTCATCAACCCACGACACCCCTTAACACCAACATGGGTTCTAGTGTACGAACTAATGTACAGGTGACAATGTCTGGTAGTTGGTTTGGGTAATTTATTAGTTCAACTTTCTAATAACACAACGTTTTTATACTGTGAATGCTCAAAAAGTGGGAAGGGCTTTCTTTACCTATTTTATAGTAAGATTCCCCATTGCCCATTATTCATCAGAAAGGCCTTGCAACAAACAGTTTAACAGTTTACCTTTTGGGAAAAACAAATGTCAATTTATTTTCTACTTATTAACATTTCTAACTGTGGAGACCAGGAGAACTGAGAATCCTGTGACCCAAGCCAGACGGATTTTTCACAACCCGGCAGACCAAATGTTGCTTATGGCTTATTATTGAAAGATTAAGCATTTACTTTCTGTCCATACAGCCATTAGTTATAACGTACAATCCTTTTGAAAGAATATGTAATATATATATAGAACGTTTACTCAGTTATCTGTTTGTTGTTTGGGGTAATTTAATCCTCAGTAGTGTAATTTATATATACGTGCAGCATTTATTAGTGGCCTACAATAATTTATTCAGCATTGACACCCTCTACCAGTGACCTATGGTCACGTAATCATTAGTAAGGCTAGTTGGACCCATCACCAGTAGGGGGTGTGGTGGGGTTAGTGGTGGGGTTAGTGGGCTTGTCCCAGCTATACTCAGGGTCAGGTTGGTTAGATGGATGTTGGAAATCTCTAGTCATGGGAATTTCGCACGTGTCTGGGTGGAGCAGGAAGGCAGAGAAAGTGCTGCCGGCTTCGCTTGCTGCAATCATGCCGTTGCTGATCTCATCTTTCACCTGAATCCACACCCTGTCCCACCTGGCCAGGTGAAGGACTACGGCATGCGAGCTGGTCCCTAAATCTTTTGTGCTGGTAGTTTTTACTATTGGAATGAAATTATGAAAAATGCCAATTTTGAGCATGCGTTCATTGACAGTGACGTGGAACTGGATTACATATGTGCCATCAACAGGGGCGGTGTATATCCCTGTTTCAGGGTTGTAATTTCCCTGGGAGTTGTAGTAAACCTCAGAGAAGATCACAGGGGCATTATGCGGGGGGAAGCTTTCTGACAGCCCTGCAGAGAAGGCTGACTGTATTGCTGGCATGCAAGCACCAGGGGGACCCATCAACCCCACTGGCCCCGTGTTTCCCCTCAGCCCCTGTGGCCCTGGAGGCCCTGGACGCCCCGTCAGCCCCAAGTCCCCCTTGTCTCCCTTGTCTCCCTTCTGCCCTTGAATCCCTCGTTCTCCATCTACACAGTTACAGTCCCCCTGAGGCCCTGGTTCTCCTTTCTGACCCAGAGGCCCAGGGGCGCCAGGAGCACCCATACCACCTATGTCACCCTGAAGACCTTTGGGCCCCCGTGGCCCTTCCAATCCAGGTAGACCCCTGGGTCCTGCAGGGCCAGGGAGGCCAGGTGCTCCTGGGTCACCCTTGACGGCCTCACAGGTTTCTGGACAGATGCCATCATCTCCTTTAGGACCCTGATCCCCTGTGCGGCCTTCCAGACCGTGGTCACCCTTTTCACCTGCAGGACAATGAAAACAAAACTGAATAAGGGAGGTCTAGTTTGACTGAGCAGTGGCTCCCGTTACTTCTATTTATGTGGCAGACTAGCACGGCTATCAGCGATATTGCAGCTGGATGATATCAGCTAAACTACATCTGAACATTTAAAGGCTAATCCAACAAAGTCAGATGAGGAGATAAATGCCTGCTACATTTCTGTGCATCAAGTAGTGAGATTGTTTTGCAGTAGCTTAGCCCTATGTTAGTTATGTTAGCTTTGTTATAACACCCCTAGTCCCATTATGTTATATTAGCTTTGTACCTTGTTTGCTAATGTCAAATCGCTCAGCACTAGTAACTTAGCCCTCTTATTATTATAATAGGTTATCTCGGTTTGCATGGAGCTCTGGTCCACTAAAGTTGTTTTTACGCTAATGTTGTTGTTAGCACACCACAAATGTTTTTTTGTGATGTTTTTATTGCTGGAACACATTTTGTCTGTCTGTTATGCCAGGAAGTGAATACCCACTGGGCAAATTATGAATAAATGCAGAAAATACTTTG
>OMOW01111856.1:0-12982 GCA_900312555.1 Lamprogrammus exutus
CAAGAGGTTTCCTTGACAACATATTTCAATGTGGACAACTGCATGACAGAAACATACCGCCTCAAGTACCACAACCAGAGGCCCCTCGTCCTATCGGCCACAGTACCACGGGCGACTGAGCGCAGGGATGCCTGCGACCCACACTCCATGGACACACACTCACAAGACGTGCCAAAAAACAGAACTGATACAAGTAAGCCTCTCTATGTATGCTCGCCAACCTGAAAGTTAATGTGAAAATGACAAAATCCAGTTGTTTTCTTGTGGATCATGTAAGAGGATTGAGATTCATAAAACATCATTTTATCTGATTTTTTTTTTTTACAGGCCATAATAGCAATAAACCCACTGCAAAATGGAACCCAGTGACTGCCAAAGGACTGGATGAACGTGGTTTTTTATGAGTGCTACCTGGCAAGTTTTGTTTACGTGGATGGACAGTGGTCAGTAGAGAAATCTCTCAGTGTTATGATGTGTTCGAACTGGATGCCAAAGAGAATGGAAATTGTCCTGAATCCCAACATCTTCAGATTGAGCATAGTTAATTTATGCAAGCTTTTCACATCAGTAAAACTTACACTCAGTGGCCACTTTATTAGGTACACCTGTACAATCTAACCAAATCAGTTCCAATGCCATAGCATCTTTGTCAAATGATATGTTTCAGTTTTTGTTGACATTGTGGGAGAGAGATGGGAAATTTTGAGGATATGTTTTGTGGTGTTGACTGCATTATACTGAGAGGAGTTTGTGCATTGTGTTGCATGGACTGTAAATGAAGTGAAGAAATAATTCCAAACATCTAGCAGTCATACTTCAAAGCAACTGGACTTGCTGTTTAGTCCTGAAGATGTTTCGCCACTGATCCATGTAGCAGCCTCTTCAGTTCTGAGTCACTGGTGGGCATTTGCCCAGAGCCGTTCACACCTTGAGCCAGGTGACCTTTGAGTCACACGGGAGTCGAGTGAGGGTGTAAAATGTGAAAAAGTGATCTTAACTTAGTAAGGTTGATTATAGTGTAGTGTATCATGACAAAACAACAGATTTGTAAAAGGTGCTCTATTGGATTTAGCAGTATGATGTCATACTAGCAGGTTGAATGTAGCTTAGAGTGGTGAACGGCTCTCAGAGGATAAATGCCAGTTTACTGCTGACCACTGACTCAGAACTGAAGCAGCTGCTTGGATGAGTACTGAAACATCTAAAATGCAGATCCACTGGCCTTGAACTACAAATGCTAGATATCCAATGACCGCGAACCTTCTTAGACAGCATTACAAACGCCTATTAATATAACAAAGTTCAGTGCAACAACAACAAAAACAAAATACAACCTCAAAAATGGCCACTGAGTTGATTCAACGCCTCTTTGACACAGTGACAACACAAATAAAAGCTTCATAAGAAACATCAATTTATGTGTTATTGCAAGGCTATTGGATTGGATTGCATTAGATTATTCAGATGTACCTAATCACCTGCTGACTAAGTGCATTTTGTAATGTGGTGAATGTTTTTTTTGAAGTACTATTGCATGTGTTGTCTTCCATTGTCCCACATGGATGCTGTGGAAAGAATTTTTTTTTTTTTTGCCAAAATCTGAACTGTGTTTAAGTTTATGCAAAAATGCTTAATCACTTTCTAATAAGTTAAGTTCTGATACGATTTCTTGTATCCTTTGTGGATAGTTTGTGCAGATGTGCTGCAGAATCAGAGCTATTTTCTAAGATAAAGTAACAAGATGGTCTTCTTAAATTAGATTGTAATGTGTACCAACAAAACACATCATGTTAGAATCAAGAGATTTATTAAAGGTGCTCTGTTGGATTCAGCAGTATGATGTCACTATCAGAAATGTATCAACCTTGCATACAGGATGCTGTTCAGCAGCAGCAGGTTGAATGTAGCTCAGTAAAGCTGTTGAGAGGGCAGAATTTGAGAAACTTTTTCATAAATATTTCGGACAGCTTATTATGCACACTGGGAGGTCATTAGCAAACACACATTTAAATATGAGTATTCACAGCCACTGATTTGTGTCACGTTTTAGTTCTTCAACAGTTATGATCATGAATGACTGAGGGATGTCTCCTATACCACTCAACCTCTCGGACTATAAGAATCTGTGGACAACGTTATGGTCTTTAATAATTTGACACATTTGTAAAAGGCAGATTTCATGCCACGTGTGAGTATTCAGGTGTTTATTATTTTGAGAAATACAGTTTCCTAAAGGTCATTTTTCATAACGGTGTTGTTTCTGGTAGACTTTGTATTGTCTATGAAATCCTTTTTGTTCACTTTTGAAGTTCTGTAGGTGGAGCATCCCTCTGGTTATTCCATAGGTCATATATGCTGTGCTATCAAACAACCTTGAGTACTTTACATCTGTTTTTGCTGGTTATTATCCTTTTTTTTGTATTCCTCAGTGATGTCAAACTACTTTTTCAGTCTTCCTTATAGACAGGTTTATATACTGCAGGTCTGTATTTGCAGGTATTTCCAAAACGATGCAAACATAATTAAAATGCCTCTTGGGAAGGATCGACAATGCAACCCTATGTTCTCTTCTTCATAAGAATGATGTTGTGAAACCTGCATGTGGCCTTTATAAAGTCTTAATAGCTGTGTGTGTGCAGCATAAGCATGAGCATGTAAATATTTGAGTCCAACATACATCAATTCTATTGGCTTTTATATCACTTATTAATTAGTAATTAATACTAATTCATTGAATAGGCATTTGTTACTGATCTTTAAACACTTGATTGTCGGCCTCATGTAAGGACATCGATTATGCATCCTGTGTGTATAGAAAAGTATAATGCAAACAAAACACTGCAAAACAAGACTTGCCCACAACACGCTATGCATATATTAAAGGATACCTTGAAAGCAGATTTTGGTACTGGCAGATTTGACAGATTTTAGAGTATTAGCGCAGTATTGTTCAGTTTCAGCTGTTCATATCCATCTGTATATTTTCCTTTTGGTGCCCTCTAGTGTAAATCTTTCCTAAATATCCGATTGTGTACAAAGATTTTTCACTCACTCGATGTTTTTCTACCACAATAATCTTCGTCCAGGTATCCTGACTGCACACACTGAGGCACTGAATTTTTCTCTTTGTGTGTGTGTGTGTGTGCTTGTGCTGTGTGACACCAACAGAAGGTGTTTTGCGTGTGTGTAATCACAGCTGGAATTTATTTGTAGTCTATACTGGCATATTTGTCACAGATTCTTTATTGGTATTGTTTAAACGCAACAAAAACACAGTAAAGCAAACAACAGATATCGGTAATTATTAATATTATAAGGATGCCTTGACACAAGTTGGCTGTGCTAATATAGATAGATTACTGACTTTTCCTTGATTGATTCAAGAATATATTTAAATGTATTTGTATGGTCAGCCACAGCGCATTAACAAGTTATGTCATTGTTGTCTTTTAAGTGTTTTTTTGCGTTTTCTTATATGACTACTGGTTATTTAATTTATCTATGCTCTTCTGCTGTTATCGGTTCAGTTCCTTTAACTGTAATGATAGGAATACTCTTGTTTTCACACAAGCTACATTGTATTTCAGTTCTGAAATGTGTGTCTTGAGTTGTATCAAGAGTGCCTTCACCTTCTCTGTGGGATGCGATGAAGGTGGCGAAAGAGATGAATGAGGGGAACGTTGTGCGAACCCTTTGAATATGCAACGCTAATAGTGACACGTTTGATATTACGCTGTGTGTGATGAGGCTTTCTGAGTGCCAGAAACCTGAGTTCGTCAGGTCCAGTATGCGTAGATTCAAGATATAACAACTCTGGATGATTACCCGAGTGATTTTTCTTTCAGTGCTAAATTTGGATTACGATGTGTGTGTGTGTGTGAGTGAGTGTGTCAGAAACGGAAGCTTTTCTTTCTTGCACCCATAATCAATAGCCTGTAATGAAGGCTTCGGATCCTCTGGAGGCCTCTTTCACATGTCTGTCACGTGACGTCTCAGTTGGCGTTGCATCACTTCATGTCTCTTATCTTGCGTTAAATTTCCTGGGACAAAGCCTGATTACGCTGTAACGCACGACTGATAAAGAACAAAAAAAAAGCCCATCCGCATTATGTCCCTGGTTGCGTCTGATAAGGTATTGGCTCGTGTAGGATCCACACGATTCGCCAAACGGTTTCAGGATTTGGCCTGACATTAATGCTGAATTGAGGTATTGGTGCTTCAGTGAATGCTTCATGATCTGTGTAAGTTTAATGAAATGTGTAACGTAAACCTGTCGACACTATATTTTTGTAGATGTCAATATATAATTTATTTTTTATTCATTGTTGAATAAACTTAAAATGATTCACTTTAAAATGAGTCAGTTTGCTGTGTATCTCTTTAAGGGGGACTCACCCTCACCCTTATGACATCACAAGGGTTTCTTCCTGTTATGCTAAAGACGTTTAGAAATGAAAGCCATCCCTAAAGGTTTGGTGTGTTGAATCCATTCAAAAGAGGCTTATAGAGTTTTCAAACTTGTAGTCAAGCATCAACGCTTAACTGTCTAAGGCAGAAACAAAGAAAGGAAGGAACCTTGGTGATGTCATCAAGCCCAATTTCCATGACTTTGCAAATCTCTCCCTCTACAGCCACAAAAGCCTTTCGAGTTTACGCTGTTTTCGTACGCTGAATAAAGCTCCACATGAGCAATAAACTGAATTTGATGTGTAAAAGTTTGTGGCAGACCTCTGCAATTTACACAAACCTTGACACAGTGCAACCATCACAGATTATATTCTACTATAAGGATATGAACAATACACCCTTATTTATAACAATTATGATGATGGTGGTGTGTGTGTGTGTGTGTGTGTGTTTTCTTGGAAACTTCTCCCACTTAAGAGTCACAAGATACTGAATAAATGGTTTACACTTGCTGAATTTAAAAATGAAATGTTTCTTAGCCCACCATTTGTTGGTTTTCATAATTTACATTCTTATCCTATTTTGCAAGAATCAAATTTAATACTCAGACTCAATTTGGATCGTGGGCAGTATGTAAGATTTGTTTATTACAGTTATTACACCCATAAAAGGCAAATAAAACACGAATACACACACACAGGCAGGCTTTTATGACTTTATTATTGTAAGTATCAAAATCCAGTGCAATTTAAAACTGTGTCATATGAATGTCAGAAGCAGAGCACTTTGTTGAGGTTGTATAGGTGAGCTGCCAGAATTGGTTTATGACGGCATAACTCGGCAGAGTACTGTGTGTGATCCCTCATGGTGCAGTGTTGACCAGTTTGATCTAAGCCCTCTTGAAGATCCTCTTTGCTTCCACGCCTTCGTAGTCGTAGCTCTGTTGGGGAGAGTTGATTAAATACGCATGCGTTTGAATTATAATATCTTATAATTGTGGGATAAAGAGTGACAGAAGGGGCTTCACATGTACCACTTGGCCTTATGTCATAACACACACACTGTGCAGGTGTGCAGTACATTCAGCCCACCTGTATGAGTTCATCTCCTTCAATGAACCTGGTTGTTGTCAGTAGCTTGCCATTGTCCTTTCTGTTGAAAACGCCCTTCATCGTTTCTCCCTCCAGATTCCAGGTGCCCTGTGAGGTGACACATAACACTTACTCAAAACAATAAATAAAAGATCTGCAGAAGAGGCTGTTTAAGGTGTTAAGCAGAGCTAAACTGAACACCACGGTTTTCAAAATAAAAGCCCAAGCTGTGGTCTCCAAGGTCTTTTTATTACTAACGTTTTTTCTGATTCTGAAAAAAATCTGATTCTGTTTCAGTCGAATGTTTCTTGTGAGCACTTAAAGTTGTATCCCATCGTGTGAAAAGTGCTGAGCAAATAAAAAAAAAAGATGTGATCGATTTATAGTTTGGTTGATTTTGCAGCAGGTGTGTCAACAGCATAGTCCAAAGTCTGACGTGAGAGATTAATCTGTTGTAGAATTCAGGAACAAAGGTAGAGGTGGAGAGTAACTCAAATACTACACTTAGTACAACTAGTATTATTTTAAAGTACTAGTGATATCTGTGCATCTATTGTGCAACTTTTTACTTCTATCCTACTAGATTTAGGATGAGAATTTTGCATTTTTTACTCCACAACATTTATTTGATGGCTGTAGTTACCATAAGCCTTTAAACTGCACAACAGATAAACCTGAATTATACTCATGTATTATAGACGTTAACTCAAGAGCTTTGAGCAGGGAGAAAAGTTAGAATTGACTTTACTGTAGCATGTAATTCTACAATTTAGAGATAAATTGTTGATTTTAATCTAGTTTTGTGGATTTTTATTTCATTCCAGCATTGTGATAATTTCATTTAGCAACTCTACTAAAAAAGACTGACTGTGTAAAGAGTATTTTCATTTTGGATACTTTGGTAGATTTCATTGCTAATACTCATGTAGTTTTAGATTTTGAATGCAGGACTTCAGCCATTCACGCATTTCTCCATTATGCAATGAGTACTTTTACTTGAGTAAATGATTTGAGTACTTCTCGCACCCCTGGGTGAGGGCCACCTGTATTCTTACCGTTAGCTCTGTTCCGTCTGCGAGGCTGTATTCAAAGGTAACTCCCAGAGTGAAGTCTACTTCCAGCGTGCGGAAATTACTGCTTTCCTTGACGTGGAACTTGTCTCCATTCTGTTCCAGGGTTATCTTCAGGTTGTCGTGAGCAGCCAGCTTCCTTTTCACCATGTTAAGTCCTGTCAACAGACACACCAAATCTCTTTAACAGACCCTCAACAATGAGAGGAAGTCTTCATTACTTACAGTTCCTTCATTTGTGCAGGGTTATTCAGTACAAAATCCAAATCACAGGCATGTACAGTGATTATTTGAAACTATGCATTTCCAATATTTGCTTCCATATTTGCTTTTGTTTATTTTTTGGATTAAGAAATATCTTGATGTGTGATGATGCTGTGCTTTACCACTGGCTCCACCAGGTCTTTAAATGCAGCATTGCCCTTCCCCACACTGACAGCAGGTCTGACATTAACCGACATGTTGATATTACAAACTTCTTGTCTGTTTACTCACCCATTTGTTCCATGAACTTCTCATAGTTCTCACTGCGATCAATTTTCCAGGTGCCGTTGAAAGTCATGGTGATGCCGTGTGCGTCTGTGTGTGTGTGAGTATGTGTGTGGATGACCCTGCAGTAAGGAGTGTGTGACTCTGGCCCCTGCTGCTCCTTTTAAAGCACACTCCCTCTTATCTCAGCACATATCTAAGTGCTGATGTGGCTGTGTAAAGCTCATCGTATCAAGTTTTTTCTGCGGGCAAATATCCACAGCTGCAGCGATGCCATGTGTCTGTGATTCTATGTGCCACACAATGTCTTTTCTTCATCAGAATAGTGGATATCCTGTTTTACCTGTATTTGTTTACTTAGGGTGTAGATCCATGTTTAGCCAGCAACAATATTCAGTCTAAACCCTTCAGTTCATTCAAGAGACACGACAAGAAATTAAAAAACATTAAACAATTTGTCATTTTCATATCTTATTAATTTTTGTCCATGTACCTCAAGCATCCCTCTTCCACTATACTGAGTTTACATGCATTGAAAAATATTGTGATTACACACATTTAAATCTCAAATACATGTCACTGTAATTGTGATGCAACTTTGCAAAACTTACTTTATTGCCTGATGGTGCTTGGTGTGGATGTTAATGGTTTTCCAATTATACCTTTGACCTATTCTTGATAACCCCATAAACAAGACCTTTGAATTTTTAAGATAATATTATACACACATGAGTGAATTGATTATTTGCTCGTTGCTGTGTGTGAGAAACATTGAGCTGAATATAATTATTGTCATTTATGGACCCTCCAAAGGTAAACACGAAGCCTGAGAAAAAGAATGTTCTGTGCTTTGACTTGGGTGTTGGGAAAATGATCTCAGATAACACAGAATAAACAAACATAATTTATTTACTCCAAACTTCAGTTTAATAAAAATGACAGAGCTTTGTTTCTTAGTATTTGTAGAGCAAAAACAACGAAAACATTCATGAAAACGAAAAGCATCCAGACTCCTTGTAGGAAACATTCCTCAAATATTCCAACCAAGTAAAATTTTGAAAACATTATGAACAAATCCTTGTTATCTTGTCTCCTCATCTCACTATATGGCACTAGAAACCTTTGCCTGACCTTCACTTCCTCTTCAATGAATCTCCTTCTTATCATGCAAAAGACTGTTCTTCACCATGGTGATGTAATCATCGGGTGAGAGGAAGCAGATCGACCAGACTAAAGCACCATGGAAGTCATTTTAAACAGGCATTTACTCTGTGGATCAGTTCGAACACTTTCTAACGTGATAATTTGTTTTATCAAACCAGAGCTGTATGAAGTTGCAGTGTTAAGTATTTAAAGGAAGCAAAAGGCTACTGATGTGTTTGTTTTGTCTGGTACTCGTCTTTCTTTAGATAATTAAAGGTTTCCTTATGGCATTAAAGGGTTCGGCATCAGTTTTAGACTCATTTTCTGTTACTATGAGGGTGAAACCTTACTTTAGTAACAATAACAGGCACAGTCGCATTGTGGGTCATCCGATTCTGGGACTGTAATCCTTTAATTTAGTGTTTGAACTGTGCTATAGAGATACATTTGCCTTGCCTTGCCTTACCTTATCTAACCACTAGAGGGAAGACTTTACAAAATAACCCCAGTTTTCCCAAACTATTATTGTGAACCTCAGCATTTAAGAATCATTTACTTGAATTATACAACACTGCATTCAGTGAAACTTAAAGTTAGGAATACATTTTTTGTAAACTTTTTCTTTATTATTTCAGAGAATAAAAGTTTTGACAAGATGGTTAAATGAGGGTATTCGTTGTGCACAAAAAAATCAGTGGCAAATGTGTTTAAAAATATTTTTTATTTGTTAATCCCCTCAACAGATAAAACAAACATGGCTTATGGTCATAGAAATGCACTGGTACAGTACAAGAGCCACCTGTTAGTTTTATTACACAGGACAAAGCTGGATGGTTGGAGGGGATTCCTCACAACTTTACTTGATGTGTAATATTAATTTAAAAAAAAATCTAATGTGGAGAAAAAGCATTATAAATACTTATGTGAAAATATTTTTTTGTTTATTTTTTGGCATTGAAGGGTCTTGGTTTTCTATGACATTGGCACCATGACATTCTTGGCACGAAATAAAATAATAAATACAAATACATAATGATAATAAATATGGATATCTTTACGAACATCTCAACAACAAACGACTGTAGTGAAAATAATATCAACATCATTTTGTAATATTTATTTAATATTGGCATAGAGTCAATGCCAACAATTAGAGGTGTAATATATATCAAAATAAACTACTGTATAGTGCTCACTCAATTATGGAACCATTTTAATATTCTTTTAGTAATAGCTGAGTGATGATATACTGTAGATTTACTTATGATTTAAACACTGCATCATTTTTGGTTGTATAAAATAATCAACCACATAAAACTAGAAAGCATAGCTTTGTGAATTACTGTAAATTATGAATTTGTATATACAATATATGAATATACAATAACTTCTTTTGTTTTTTAGATTCCGTGAGGTAAATACAGACCAACACTGAAGGAGCTTCCTGAAGGACACTTATTGTGTTGCAGCTCAACAAATTATTTAGTGATCTAAATGCCAGTGACATATTCAGTGTATAACATCATGACTCTCACACCCTATTGACACCAGAAGGTCGCTCAAATTTTGCCAATATTGGACGCAAACATATTAACAATTTTTTTGCAATTATTTCACAACTTTACTTTGAAATTCAACATTTAGGTCTAATTTTTGATTTATTTTTTTAAACTCTAAAACTACTTTAGTTTAATTTACTTCTGCTACATTAGTTATTTTATGGTGTAAGAGTGAAGACTATAAATTCTCAATATTTTTTGGCAACATTACCGAACAAAAACTTTTACGGGTAAAAATGTTTTGCTGATGAAAATCAGCCCAGTTATGGCACACATAAGAGCAAGATGAGTATATTTTATAAAATAAAATAAAATAAAAAGTATCAAAATTGAGTGTAACTACTCACGATCCACTTCACGACTGGAATGTTGATGCTAAAAAATATGCTGTGACAGATTATGGGTACACAAAAATAAGCAGGGAGTGCACTGGAATAAGTACAGACAACTGTGCTTCATCACAATGAAAATATCTGCATGTCTGTGGATAGATTTCACCAAAAAAAAAAGATTTTCACTAAAGGCTGGACGACACTGAAGCTTCCATCAGTGATGCATTTCTGCAAATGTCATTTTATAAAATTTTAAGCATTAACTATGTTGAACTCTGTTTCTGTGTGTTTTCTGGACAGGAACCACACCTTCATCGGGTCCTTCTTTCCTTTCATGGTGATCGGGCCCCGATAATCCAAATGAAAATGAGGGTCAGCGTTCTCAGCAGACTGCAAACACCTGGAACATAATTTCAACATCATCACAATTAAGATTGTAACTTCTTCTGCATGCATTTTCTGTTCTTAACCATTTTACTAATAAATGTCAACATGATTTCCCAAAATTTTAAAGGTCATACAAAAACACATATGTTTCCTCTTACCGGTAAGTATATTCTGAGACGTTGATTTTTCCCTTTTCACCGGTAGTTTCTGTGCGACTTGTGAGGTTGACCGTATTGCCAAAGAGACAATATCTTGGCATCCTCTGGCCAATCACCCCGGTCACCACTTCTCCTGTGTGGATCCCGATGGTAATCTGGCAAGAGAGGACAATAATTAATACTGAGAGTAATCCAATACTGTCACTGCATTTTACTTTTATAATGGGTATGTTGCTTAAAATAATTCTGCTTTTGTGTTTTTCTTTTCTATTTAGCACATGCAGAAACTGATTTGGATCTGGTGGATTAAATCATAAGATCAGACAAGAGATCAAACGTTTAGGACATATTTTCAACAGGATATCGATGCAGAAGATGACAATGTATGCAATACCATTGTACAATGAATTTAGATGATAAATCCTGTAACACATCAAGGATAGTAAAGTGCTTCATATTGGCAAAAAGGCTAAATTAAAACATATGCACACTCTGACTACCATCTAATTGTGTATGGTTCAGTTTATTTAATCCCCGCTCTTTGTTCTCATGTCGACACCCTCACTGATCCTAAGCTGACGTGCCACTGACAAGCAGCTGATTCTAGTTCAAACAGCTGAACACATTTGAAATAAACAGGAAAGGGGGTTAGAATGATGTTTGTTTTTTTTGTGATTTTTCCTCCCCCCCTTTAGTCACATCTGTCATTTGAAAGAACTAAATCAAAATGTTGAAGTTGTGCATGGTAAGAGGTCTGATAAGATTCCTTGTTCTCATTCAATACTGGGAAACAAAGTAGAACTGATTGCACAGCACTGATTGATTATCAGAAAAACGTGTCAGTGCTGCGCTGATATCTGGCTGACGAATGAACTGAAAGGTCTAAAGGATAAGTTGTATATTTTCTTGTAGCAGTACATGAGGACAGCATCTATCGTTTCAGCCATCCATTTCAAAACGGTGCCTACAGTAAATGCACGATTTGAGCATGAAAAACACATCCTAACATTTGCACAAGCCTGTGTGAGAGCTGAAGCAAGGACCAAGTAAATGGTTTGGACTCCACAGAGACAGGGATAATAAATTAGAAGCTGAATGCTTCCTTTAGTCTGCTGGCCCAAATTCTTATTGCTATCTGCTGAAAAGGTGCAACATTTTGTGGGCGGTTATAAGATTAGTTTTGCCAGAAATCACTCCACAAACAAAATTAGATGGAAAGTTTCTGGTTTTCTATACATTAACAATGCCAAAAATAGGCCTGAGCATTTTGCAGAATCCACAGATTAATATTTACAATCTTCAACTTCTAGGCACTTGAGCACTTGTTGTCTTCAGAGCATGAACACTCTCGGAGTGTCTGGGACAAATGAGAATCTATTTTTAACCACGGGATCGTGAGATGATTTGAGTTCGTTTCTGCAGCTGAGCTGGACTCCTCTTCATCCAATGCCATGTCCCAAAATAAACAGCCTTTTGTTAAGCAGACATGATTTTCCAAAGTTAAGTCTCAACGGTCATTGATACAATAACAAACTCAAACAGTCAGTTAAACAAAAGACTGCTGTTTTTCATCTAGCTTATCACTGCTTCTTACTTCAGCATGGAAATATGTCCAGATGCATAATTACTCTTCTGAAATCACCGATCAAAAATCTCTGATGCTGAAGTGTGTGTCATATTAGGTTTGAAGTAATTTAGAAGCATCTGGCAGCTACAAAGGAGGTTTGACAATCAGCACTTTGATATGTGAATTTTAGATGCAACATTAGTAAACTAACAAAATTCCAAAATTCATCAAATACCAGAAACAAACTGCTGAATTATTTAAGATAAAAAGTGGAATTGGATACTTGAGATATACAGTATATCGTATATATATACATATATATATATACAGTATATATATACATATACATATGTATACAGTATATATGTATATATATATTTACTGTGGGAGGAGAAATACTGCTAACTAGCATTAATTCTTATATAGTCTTGTCTTCTACTAAACATACATAATGAGGCGAAAGGTGGGTGGTTGGTGCCATATTAAAGGCTTTGGCACACAAAATGGTAGACACACAATACTGTATACCTGAGAACAACATGAAATGGTTCTATGCCCATTAAGTAACAGAATACACCAATAAAATCAATGGTTATCTATCTACTTAGCTTGAAAGCTCTATAGGAGTTCCCCTGGGCTCTGTTTTATGCCCTCTTTTGTTCAGTATTTACATGAATCATTTACCAGACGTCATGTCAAGATGCTCATATCTATATAAAACATGCAGATAGATCGGAAGAGCGTCGTGTAGGGAAAGAGTGTAGATCTCGGTGGTCGCG
>OMOW01111857.1:0-16292 GCA_900312555.1 Lamprogrammus exutus
CAGGCCTGCCCTTGCCAATCCACTCTGGGTCGCTGGGCAAGAACCCATCTCCTGACCCAAATGTGCTACGAGACCATGGTGGCCATGCAAGACATCAATGTCTGTCCATCTGCCTTTGAAACGTCCATTGATATTCATGTTAATGGCTTTGTGACAGGCCGCAACTACGAGATGGTCGCTCAGGCCTTCCTCCTTCTCCGCTACTGTCCACTGAAGCTGCGTTTTGTTGGTTTTCGAGCAGATTCCCTTGCTCTCAAGCAGCTGTTCTATGTTCTTCGGCTAGCAGAGCCTGAGTCCATCACAAAGTTGGAGTTGGTGCACAATGTTCCCCTGGATGCCTCACACCTGGAGGTGCTCCTGTCCAGAGTGGAATTTCCCAAATTGCAGTCCCTGACCTTACCTGCTGGGGCACTGGATTTTCGGAGATTCTCTGAGGATGAAGACCTGTTTGGTACCATTGGCAAGCTCCTGGCACAGTTGACTAGCCTAACTGAGCTCTACCTGGGTTTCTCTACTCTCACTGGACATCTACGCAAACTGCTGTAGTGAGTATTGGGAACAAAGGGAGTGGGGGTGGGGATCTCTTTATGTGGGTACTGAAAACACACACATGGCAGCAACCACAGCTTTACTATGACCTCAGTCACTTCCAATCTTCATCACTGCACATTCCCTGTATCCTCTACACTATGAGGCATTTAGCTGTTCGTGTTCCTACCAGGATTCCTGTGTGTGGACAGACAGCTGCACCACAGAGCTGGAGGTCAGCTAGAAACCTGATGGGCATTAATCATCATAGTCAAAGTGGAACACAAACAGGAGTGCAAACTTGAAACAACAAAGAGATTGCAATCACAGCCTGATATACAATTCATCAAAAGATAAGAATTGTAATGAGTAGATGTGATTATCAAATTCCAAAAACTGTGCTTGTAAATATACAAGCATTTGTGGCGCTCAGCCCTGACAAAGCCTACCTAAGCACGACTAACACAAACCACTGTGGCTCTCTGCCCACTCCTTATTACATAAAAAAGTTTAATTATCCAAAATTGGTCCTAATATTGGCATTTGGGTCCCCCACTGAATCATTCTGTTTGCTTTGTTTTCTGCACAGTCCTCTCAACACTCCACTGCAGTGCTTGGAGTTAGCCAACTGCAGTCTGAACCGTTTGGATATGACATACCTGTCCAACAGCCTCCACAGTGAGGCTTTGGTTCGCCTGGACATCAGTGGACACGACGTCTTTGGCTCTTTCTCCTCCGCTTTCCACAAACTTCTCGGCCGTTGCTCAAACACACTAACTTGCCTGGTCCTTGAAGAATGTGACATAGAGGACGAACACATGGATGCCTTTATCCAGGCTCTGGGTCACTGTCAGGCCCTGGAGGAGCTCAAACTCCTGGGAAACCCTCTGACCTGTGCAGACCTGCAGCGATTATTTTCCATGCTGTCTGCAGGGTTCCCCAAGTTAAAGTACGTAGAGATACCAGTTCCGCGGGACTGCTACCCTGAGGATGTCACGTATCCCTTGGATGATTCTGTGCTGCTGCAATACAACAAGGAGATGTTTCAAGAACTTAGGGACCAGCTGATGGGGATCCTGGCCGGGGCTGGAAGGGGGAGCGTGGAGGTTTGCACACCGCTGACAGGAATCTACGATCCAGACATCAATGAAACCAGCAACGAGTTGGGGGTCTCCATGCTGAAATCTTTTAACAGCGTCATTGGGAACTTCATAGGTGCAATAACTGATGTGAACACTAGGAGATCACAGGCTCAGAAAAGTGACTGAGGTTGAGTAATGAAGTAGTGTTCAGATCTTGGTCTGGAGTGACTGCATGTATAAATCCCAGAGCTGAGTCTTTAATGGAGAAGCCCCAATGACCCCTGCAGACCTTTCATGCTGCACCCTATTTCTTGCTTTTCTACGTTGTTTCTGAAAAATAGAAAGTATTATTCCTAATCTAATGTCATCACTAACTAAAGCTTGACAAAAGGCCAGCACAGTAGAAGCAGAGCCAAGGACACCAGATGTTTGTCCAGTAATGGACAGATGTTCGTATTATCTCAGGATCGTCCTCCTCACTGCCTCCTTCAAACTGATGTGCAGTGCAGAGAGAGTTAGGCTTCCTATTGTTTATGGTTAATGTTTATAGATTTAGTTAAGTGGATTTTGCTTTGTTACCTGTAGATACACAATCTTACATCTATATTTTGGTGTAAATGTTGTACATACTTGGATTATCTTTCTTCAGGTTAACAGCACAAATATAAAACATGGACCACTTCAGCTGACAATGTGATTGACTCTCTTCTTTCATATCAATAAACCTAATTTGTAAATATCCAACCCTCAATTACATACAATCGCTTGACACTTCCACTTCTTCCAAAATGTACATGTTTTTAATGAGCACAGAAGCCTATCTAGGCATTTTATTTAAATATTACATCAGTGGATAACCATGCACCAGACCGGAGACGAGGATTAACAGCTCGCCCAGCAACATCTCACTTCTTCATCCACTCCTCTTTTTCTTTCCTCTCACGGATCACCTCCTCCAGGTATGGCGTCAGGTAATGGATATCCTATCATGGGAAAAGAGGATGGAAATGGTTTCCAAGTTTCTTGAATTAATGGAATGGACACAGGTAACTGATAACCTTGTTACAACAAGTCATTAGGTAGTTGAGCACACTTTCTTCATCAGCTTGTAATAGGAAATGACAGTTAGACAATTCAAGTTTACTCATATCTGCAAATGAAAGAAACACGAGCAAATCATTGTCTCTGCATATATGCACAAACCACCCTGCATTGCATTAAATGTGTTGATGTGAAAGTACCTCCTCATATTTCGTCCACTGTTGTTTAGGGAGGATCTGCATCTTCATGGAGAGATCCAGAGCTCTTTTGATCCTGAACATCCTGTCATTGTACGTGTTCTCCGGAAGCCTCCGCAGGGCCTCTTGTACATCTTTATCCTCATAGATGGTGTCATCACGCATTAAACCTGAGGCAGAAAGTACCGTCTGGATATTAGTAAAATGATAAATGGACATTTGTGATAAAATATATCTAAAATACTTATGTTTCGCCCTTCGTTCATGTATTCAAAAGTCTGCATGATATAGACTGCAAAGACTAGCAGTGCTGGCCACATTGTGCGATTACAAATGTATTCTTAAGTCTTACCAAGCTTGTTGAAGCCACACTTGTTGTAATACCATTTACGGAAGCCAACCAGGAGCCTCGATGTTGCAACTGTAAATTAAGTAACAAAGAATCGATCACAGACTAGTTTGACACTTTTACATACTTTGACAGAGCTTTCAAGCCGTACAAACTCCATCACAAAGGCAGTCACTCAGCAGGAAAGAGTAGTCATGTCAACATAAAAATAATCAATAACTTTTTAATAATTGATTTAATAATATCTGGTTTTAAGTACCTGTGGGTGACTACACTTAACACTTTTGAGTTTGAGTCACTTTGGGCTCTGGGACATTTTAAAGGATTAGTCTGTATTTTGTTTTTTACACTTAATACACTGCATGATTGGTTAATAAACAATTAATAGATTGATTCATAAAAGTAATCAATGTTTCAGCGGTAGTATAGTTCACTCAAGAGTCGTGAATTACTACATTCCTGAGGATATAGAATACAAGCAGTGAGCTCTAGTCCTTTACTTTGAAATATGTTTTACTGCCCATTTAGCTGACGTCATACTGTGTATTCATGTCTCTCTAGAGGAAAAACACAAACTGTAAGTCGTGAAGAAGATCACAAGTTTCTCTGCACGAAATATCATCAGGCTACGTGCGGAGGAAAGGTAATACAGTTTTAAAAACAATCACAAACTAGCCGTTGATCTCGGATCTTGACACATTTCGAGGAACGGAACTGGACCCAACACTGATTAGAGGAGAAAGTTGGGTGATATACGATTATATTTTAGAGAAAAATACATGACGTTATCTGTGTGGCAAAATATGACGAAACACACCACAACTACTGCATTATTAAAGTGAATATTAGTTCCGTTTTTAATTCGTGCAGCTGTTATTGTAGCCTGATTAGCCCCGCTAAGGCAAACAGACCAGCATAGCGTTAGCAACCGTTAGCAAAGGGACACTAGAGGACATTCACGAGTCAAATGCATCACGACTGCATTCCCGTCACAAACCCAAGGTCACACACTACTAAGCGTTACAGAGGAACGTGTAACTCACGCTGTCAGTGCGGTACGAGGTTTAGTGCGTCAATTTAAACCAGGAATTTTGAGGAAAAGAGCGATGTGAATTTACCTGGTGCCCTAGCCGCCATGATTGAATCGCTGCGAACTACCGCGGAGCATTCTGGGTAAGGAGGAAAATGTTCACAAGATATTGCGCAATACTGCGTTGAGTTTTTCATGACAATGCGCGAATAAACTCGTTTCTCACATTTTTGGTTTCATCAACTCACCTCTTTCATCTTACTGGGTATAATGATTATTAACAAATGTAAATTCTGTAATCAGTTAATCAAGTTAATATTTACCCACTTTTAGAAATTCTGTCGTTTGGACTCCATAAACCTCATCAGAAATCATAAAGACTCATTACAATTGTCAGAATTCGCAGATTCAAACTTGGTGAAAGGATTTTTTAATTGCCTTTTAAGTTTTCACTTCTTTTTACTTTTTGAATTATTACATCTTTTCCTCCTGTTTTTCTTCCTCTATCAGTCTGCTTATCTGACAGACTGCATTCAAGTGTCTGCTTGATTTTGTGTTCAATAAACATACAAACAAATCCTCCTATGGGCAGCACTTCAAACTCTGGTGTGCCATTACAACAGTTAAAATTTTATGATGGCAAAACTGAATTGCAACAAAACAACAAAATCTTATATACAATGTGTACATTTATTGTAAACATCATTTGTAACTCAACGGATGCACTATGCTGACTGTGTGTGTCTATATATGATACACACAGTCATCCTATAAGTTTCATATATATTCTGTGATTTCCAGAGTCCTTTTGAGTGTTGCATAGAAGAATCAGAGTGTCTTCTGGAATGAATAAAAATCTTCTAATGTGGCCAAGGCCACCTCGGTGCAAAAGGTGTCATCAGGCAAGGACACCAGGCGGTCCAGAGAGACATAGTTCGGCTGCGTTGGGTCATACTGAGACTTTCCAAGGTACTCGAGGAACAGGTGCCGCTCTCTGAGACGCAAATACTTTGAATTGAGGGCCTATGGGAGGACAGATGGTCAAGTTGTAATTCGTGACATTAAGGGACACAGGTCCATTACATTAAGAATAGCAACGCAAATTACCTGTGGGAACTTGGTGATCAGGTGGTGGGGCACCTTCATGACGTTATGGAGGAAGTCAAACATTTGGGTTAACCTCCTCTTATTAGCAGTCAGCACTTTGGGGACAGCAACAACAATATGCTGGATCTCATTTTCTTTAAATCCAAGCTCTATTTTACACACCTAAGTAGAACACAAACACAGAAGTGAATAAAACAATTTAAACGCTACCTAGATGAAACACAGGACACTTAAGGATTACTTTAATCAATTCAATACCTTCAGATTTTCTTTAACGGGCTCCAAACTCCCACAAAGTAATCTAGGCAGACGAGCGACAACATTCCGGGTCTGAAAACAAAACAAAAACAACAAAACCAGTACTATTCCATCTACACAGTCACATTTTCTTTAGGTGAAGAAATTGCAATTCACAGTGAGAGTATAGAAAGATGTTTGGTGGTTTGGTTTCTCAGTGACACCACCTTCATCAGCCACACATGCTTACATTGGAAGCACTGAGGCTGAGCTGCTGCTGATAGAAAGCCAGTCTGTTGTCCAGCCTCTTCACACTGAAGTTGAGCAGATAAGGAGCTCTGGAAACCATCGATGCCACAGATTCAGGACTGAACTTCTTTGACCTAAGATAATCCACTCTTTGCAAACAAAGGAGAGAATACATGTTTAATTAATAAATTGAATCAATCAATGCGGTACCATGACAGGTGCAGCTAACTGTCAATGCAGGGAATAACTGATCTGACGCCCTGATAAACGGGCTTGAGACAGATTAATGCAGCTGCCTGTTCGCGTCCCCGGTGTAGGGGTCTTTTGCTGGTGGGCTCTGAACTTGTACTGCTGTGTTAATACGTAATTGCAAAAAAAACACTTTATCTGATCATTTAATGTAGCACTCTTTTACAGAGCTGTGCAAAAGTCTCAGAATATGAAATACATTTGACTGATGTAATGTTGTCACAGCAACATTACTGTGTTATTTTCATTTGTTTATTTTTTGAAAGCATATTCAGAATTTACAGATTGTTTTTAACTTTGTGCCTAGGACTTCTGCACAGCATTCTATGTGTATATTTTTTGTATGACTCAGACTTACTTCATTCAGAATAAACAAATATGTAAACACGCCCAGTTTCTCTTTTGGAGATCCCTTTTTGTTACCTGGCCTGTAGGTTTTCCACACTCTCAGTGAGAATGAAGGGGTTGTGTGATACGATGTATCCCAGACGAGAATCCTCCACTCCAATCTCTTTGAGGAACAGCAGTCTTGGGGCCACATCTGTCTGGAAGTCGAGCCTCAGCAGCATGGATCCCACATTGGGCCTTTGCTCCAGCTTCCACAGATTCACACCTGTAGTAAAAGAGAGAGAAGGCCAATGATAGCAAATGTCTAACCAGAGAATAACTTTGCTTTGCTTTAACAATATTTGTATGTCCAGAATGGAATTACCCAGCTGTACCAGCTTGCTTAGTGTCTCAGACTTGTCAACATAATCTCTCAGAGAAATGGAGGCAGGAGGCACGGCAGAGGGTACAGATATACTGACAGCCTCTTCATCGCTGACCTCCTCTAATGCTGAAAGTTCAGCAGCAGCATCCAGATCTGGTAAATATTATTAACGAGAATAGACACAAGGACATGTTCAACTCCGTCTAAGGAAGAAAGTGTATCATTCAGATCAGATTGTAAACCATGATACCAAATGACTGCTTAAATGATCAACAACAGACAATCAATATCTACCTGAGGTTATCGGACTTTCAGTCACTGGCACAGCATCACTGAATTGTGACACAAGGCTCTTGTACGCCACGACATCAGTTCTTATCAACTCTTTGTTATCTTTGCTTTCCTTAGCTTCAGTTGTCAGATGTGTGGCTGTTAAGTCACTGTAATAACACATCTGCTGTTTCCACCTCTGTCTTGTGTGAGTTGTTGTGTTGTTCTCGGTGATAAAAGAGGATTCATTTGGGATCTTGGCAGATGCTTTAATGGCCGCTGTGCAAAGCTGGACACGAGTGAAGTACTGCCAGGTGATCTTGGAACGAAGAAGACTTGTGCATCTTTGACACAGGTGTGCACAGGATGAAACCATGGTGATTCTATACAAAACACGAGGAAGACAAGTTTTCAAGAGGGGCATGCACAAGAATAACTGTTATCATTGAGACTATCTGATTCTTTATTTATGGTCATTCCAACATCCAGATTTAGACACAAAACTAATTGAGCCTTTGTTATTAACACAGCAAACCCCCATTTCATCTTTAAGCCAACTATTCCAAATGTACTTAAAATGATTTACATCTACTTGTTTGTCTTATTGCATTTTGAAATACTGTGCTTTGAGATGTACTACATAAATAAAGCTTGTTATGTAATTATGTCATGCCAAGGTCAATCATCCAATACATACGAGATGTGTATAAGTATGTATATTGGATAAGATTAGGGTCTTTGAGAATGTTTTAACACTCCTATAACTACATGAAGATAGAGTTGAGGCGTCAGTGTTTCTCTTTTCTTCAAAATAGCACCCAGGATAATCAAATAATCTTTGAGAATAATTTTCAAAACGAAAAAACACAGGGAAATTGTAGAAAAGCAAGAAAATTAGACGGTAAAATCACTGACCCAGAAATAGCTAGCTAGGACCGAACGCTATGTAGATAGATGCTAGCTTGCAAACTAGCGGGTTGACATGCAAACATGACCGAGACCAAACCTAGGCGTTATTTGAGAAGGTTTGCTGCTTTTACTCACAATGCGTTCACCACAACATATCACAACATTCTTCACGCTTCTCCGTCAGCCATGATCATTGTCTTCCACAATGTCAACTGTTATTTTGCTTTTTGTTCACGTGCTCATTCACGGAAGAAGGAGACGGAAGCGTCACTGCGCGGGACGTACCACTGCAGTCTATTTTGGGGGGTGGCACTTATATACATATATTTATCTCGCGTTGATATGAATAAATAAGAAATATTAACTTGTGTAAATAAAATGTGAAATGACATTTATTAAGGTTTCCTACAGAAATGTTTTGCCATGATCTTTGGTCGACACTGCAATATTTATTTTCATATACCCCCTCCCCTGCCACCCCCATCCAGTTGCTCTTTAGGTTAACTCATTGTCATGTTGTAGGCGCTCTTTGCACCATCTTTAACATCGTTTTGTCTAAAAAATACAACTTTACGTGTGTATTTATCAAAATCAACTACATGGGAAAAAATCAGAAAGTTGCCCAGAGCGACATGTCGCCTGCTCGAACACCGCGGAAGGACGAGGCGAGCTATAAGTTACATTTCCGGATGATTAACGAGCAACAAGTGGATGATATCTGCATTGATTTCTTCTATAAGTCACACACTATCTCACTTCTGACTGTCACTCTGCTCAGTTTGATGTATTTCGTCTTCACTCGGTAAACAAACGTGTTGGGTGTCATTTAAAAATGTTTTAATATCACATGTTTCCTTTTGTTAACTTGTGAATCTGTTGTTACAGGGACGATGAGCACTTTGACAACAACCTCAGAGTGGGTCTTTTGGTGGTTGTCTCATTTTTCTTGGTCATCAGTGTCCTTGCCTTCCCCAATGGTAAGCAGTGTCACTGGCCGTTATTACAGATGTGGCCAAAAGCACGGACACCTTTCTACTTTTTTGCAAAAATGTCCCCATTTACACTCAAATCTGAAACTGACCAAAGTCTGGCCACGTCCAGAACTGTTTGCTTTCAGTCCCATGGAGCTTAGCTGACTCTACAGTTACTGATGCATCTTTGCTCCAAAGATGTCATCGTTTCTAGTTTTCAGTTGTCGAATAACTCACTTGTTTAACACTTAGAGTGGATTTATTGTTTTTGCTACCACTTTTTGGTTGTGAAGGACTTGTTTGTTCTTCATTATGTTCTTTTCACTGCCTGTCTCAGGATGTAGCCGTCCATTTTTATCAGGAGAGAGCAAATTCATGGTCTCAGGTCTTGATCAGTGCCACAAAATGCATAGCCAGCAAATGTTATTGCTGTAATTCAGGGGTTATTTACTTACATTGATTTATTGACATTTTAGTTCATTCATAATGGTTACATCACTCTACTACTCTGCTCACACTATTTTTAGGGGCTTAAATGTAGAATATAGTGGTGCGTTTGGCCTTTGCCCCTGGTTATTTCCTACTCACATTTTTTTTAAACATCTGTTTCTCTGCTGAAAGTCCTGATGATGCTACCACAAATGATACAAACACATTGATAATACTTTCTTCTTTAGGACCTTTTACGAGACCACACCCTGCAATATGGCGAATGGTGTTTGGTGAGTGTTTACCCACAGCTTTCATTATTGCTGCTTCAAATTCTTATCAGTACCTTATCAAACTTATTCTGCTTGTATCCAGCTTTGATTTGTCTTTTCTGTTCTGGGTAGGTCTCAGTGTTCTCTACTTCCTGTTCCTTGTCTTCCTCATCTTCCTCAACTGGAACCAAATGAAGGCCCTCATGTACTGGCTTGATCCAAATCTGCGATATGCAATGCGGGAAGCTGATATCATGGTAATGATACATTTGAAATATGAATTTTCTGACCATCAGAAATAATTTTCTCTAGTTATACTTTTGGTTGGAAGACTTCTTAGTCAGAGTCAATCAGTGTGTGTTTTAGAGCTCATCTCTCCCCCTGCAGGAATATGCTGTGAACTGTTCAGTGATAACATGGGAACGCATCCTGAGCCACTGCGACATCTTTGCATTTGGTCACTTTGCAGGCTGGGCCATGAAGGCTCTTCTCATCCGCAGCTATGGCTTCTGCTGGACCATCAGCATCACCTGGGAACTCACTGAGGTAGTGAGTGTGTGTGTGTTTGTTTGTTAAAGAGGAGGTCCTGCTTGAAAAATGCTCTGTGAATTGTGCACAATTGAGTCTTATTGTGGGATTCTGCAGTGTCATGCAATCACCTTTTGTTTTGTAGTGATCACATCATTTAGGAGCACAATCACACTCCTTCAGTGTGGTGTGTTCGGGCAACAAGGTTTCTTTGTGTTGCCATATTAAAACCTAAATATGAGCAGGAGTTACTACACATAACGAGCTGTAGCCTTGACTGCTGCCCATTGTTTGGTGGAGAGAGTAGATTACAGGACTTGGCCTAATACCACATTTACCCATCACAGAATCAGCTGCATACTGTGATCAAGAACAGGCTACAGCCACTGAAATTATTTTTTTGTAATTTCTCTCTGTTGTAGAGTCTGGTTTGAGAAAGCTTTTGATTGAACTTCTACTTTCCACTGCTTTTCACAGCTGTTCTTCATGCACCTCCTGCCTAACTTTGCGGAGTGCTGGTGGGATCAGGTGATACTGGACATACTTCTGTGTAATGGAGGAGGCATCTGGCTGGGTATGACCATCTGCAAGTTTTTAGAGATGAGGACATACCGCTGGGCCAGCATCAAGTCAGTCTTCATCCTTCCTTTTCCTTTTCCCCTATTGTATTTTTGGCAGATCCAGGATTTATACAGTCATGAAATTTAGAAATCGCGTTTCCCAATATGACAGTAAACATCCTTATTATCCAAATTTAATATACATGTTAACTTTTACAAATCAAACTATTGACACTAGCAGTGTCATTTATGTCATGCAAGGTTTATGTTTTGTCTGCATGATTAAAGCACGGCTTCAGGACCACATTTCACTCATTCAACAGGTAGAAACATTCTTAACAATACAATGGAAGTTTAGCTTTTGAAGGTTAGTTTAAAGTCATGGAAAAGTCATAGAAATTAATTGATCAAATCTGTATATGAACCCTGTTCTTCATCAAATTAGGAGAATGCATTGTGTAATTCAACTAAATGATATGAACGGGACATTGCTACCCTGTATTACTGTGTGTGTCTCTGTTTACTCACCAGCACACACACACTGTTTCCTTTTAGAGAAATTCACACCACCACAGGGAAGTTAAAGCGAGTTGTGCTCCAGTTCACCCCAGCCAGCTGGACTTATGTGCGCTGGTTTGACCCTAAGTCCTCCTTCCAGAGGCTGGCGGGCATCTACCTTTTCATGATCCTGTGGCAGGTAGGCATTGACCTTTGACCCCAAAGTGCTTGCAAGATTGACAAAGTAGTGGCTCAAAATGTATACTCCTGCGGAAAGCTATCAGGGAAATCTTTGTTGAGTCTTTCATTTTAATTAATTAATTGTGTCACTTGAGTCATTAATTATGTAATGCTGCTGCCCTGATTTCCTCCACAGCTTACGGAGTTGAACACATTCTTCCTGAAGCACATCTTCATTTTCCAGGCCTCTCACCCTCTCAGCTGGTGTCGCATCCTCCTCCTTGGAGCCATCACTGCACCCACAGTGCGGTGTGTATTAACCTTCAACATGCCGTGTTTCTGCTTTACATGTGACATATTACATTTAAAAAGATTCCTTCACATTCCATCTTGATTAAACGTTTTGTGCATTTTCTGCTCTTTATGAGAATAAATTTGAAATGCATTGTTTATTTCCTTGTACCCCTCTCAGACAATATTATGCATACCTGACGGACACTCAGTGCGAGCGAGTTGGTACACAGTGTTGGGTGTTTGGGTAAGTCTCTTTCATCTTCATTTCTTCGTATCTTATTACATATAACTCATATCTGGTACGTAGCTGCTGCTGCCCCTGTCAGCTCTAGTTTCTTTGGCAGCATTCGTGAAAGAAATATTGTGATGTTTGTGTTTGCAGTATGCGTTGTGTATTGTTGGAAAGCTCCATTGCAATAAAAATGTATTTCCAAGGGATAGGGCTATTGTTGAAAACCAAAGCCTGCATTGCAAATATGCAAAGCAGTCACACTGTGTGTCTGTGATCTTAATGCTCTCCTTCAGAGCCATCGCTTTCCTGGAGGCCCTTGTTTGTATGAAGTATGGACACGACTTGTTTTCCAAGACACAAATCTGCTATGTTCTCCTGTGGCTGCTCTGTCTGGTAAGAGGAAACAATTGTGCATGGGTGCAGTCACAAAAAGTATGTTTCAGTGTAGTGAGTCCAGAACTTGGTGCTGACTCCTGATACATCACCACTGGTGCTATATGTAGCTTGTGTAGATTTGTTAACAAGTCACACAACATAGAGCACGACAATATTAGCCTTCTGATGTCATTAATGATGACAAAAATCGAACCACCTGTTAAATACTGAATTGCATAAACATTTGCCCTGATAGCAGCTGTCATGCTTGCTCTGGTCCATTCATTGTAAATCTAATGGCAAATTTGAAATCTACACTCTGCATTCCTGGCACAAATAGATCCTGCATTTTATTGAATTATGTTTTGCTCTTGAAGCTCATGGTTGGTATTCATATGCAAATCAAGAGTGGAAATACTTGCTTGAGTTGGTAAAATCTGTATATTCTGCACGTATTTCTTCATGTTTAATTGTAAAAATTGAAAGTACGATGTTAAACTTGTTGCATCCTCTTGCAATTTTTAGGCACTCATCACACTTCTTTGTTTATATGGGATGATGTGGTATGAGCAAAATAAAATGAAGGTGAGATAGAATTTGGTTCCTTCTTAATTATTTAGCTCACATCTAAAGTGCAAATTGTTAGTAAAACATTTATGCAGACATGTTTAAATTTGTGCATATGTTAAGTGTTTGTCAGAAATGCCATTGACTTCTTTCCGTTCACAGAGTGTCTCTCTGCAAAGTGAAGACAGTGATGACAGCACTGTGGTTGACTCATGTGGTTTCACCCCAGATGCCTTTGGAGGTCAGTCATCAAAGTAACAGGCATGCTGGCAAAGTCTTCCAAAAATGTCAAGCTAAATTTTTAAAATCTTTCTTGTTTTTCCTTGATAGATGTGAAAGATTCCTACAGTAGTTTACAACCTCCTAAACGAAGGAGAGCCTCTGTGAGGAATAAATATGTGAATGGCCATGAAGGAAAGAGACGATAAGCAACAAACATTCCTATCACACATGGAAAAAGCGAGACCTGTTTAATCATTTATGTTATATAATGTTTTGAAGATTGATTATTGTGTTGTGTATGTGATGTTTTGGAGTTGTAGGACCCCGGGAAGAGTAGCAACCGTCTTCCGGAAGCTAACAGGGATCCTTTTTAACATTAAACACACACCCTGTGCGGAAGAGATAAGTGAAAGCTACACTTTGGAGAACACATCAACAAGGGGAACATTTTCTTAAATTGATTGAATTTCTTTTTGTTACAGTGCCACCATCAGGTTGATTTCATTTTTTGCACAAGTAGTAATTGCACATGTCCATCATGTTTTGTTACAATAGGCTGATTCATTCATGAAATACAGCACTTTTTGGAGAATGAGCCACACCCAAATAATTGCCCACTGACACATCTAACAGAAACAGAGCAATATGGGTGTCCTACTAAAGTCCACTTTCTGGCCCTGGATGAATGTAAGCCCAAATTTTACTGGTGTTTTTTCCTCATTCTTGGTCCACTGACCTCTGATAAAATCCCTAGTTTGCCTAAAAGTTCAACTTTCAACAACACAGGCTCATTCTCTTTTTTATTTCTCTTGCCCTCAGCCATTTTGTGTTGGGCAGTACAGTCAGCTGGTATGAGCTTTATGACCTGGGAGCCACTTGTAGTTTGTTCAAACAGGAGTGTCCCACCTTTATGAACCTGGTCAGACCACACACACTTTACAGAGTGTGATGTGCATTTGCTACAAGCACTTGGACTTGCACTTACCTTGGAGGCATTGTGTATGAGATTATTACAATGCAGCAGTTTAACAGCGTCACTAGAACAACTAAAGATTACTATGATCGCTGCGTGTAGCATTTGGAAATCATGGTAATAATGATTGTTTATTTAAGTTAATATATTTACTTTTGATTATAATTATGACCAAAGGTGACTACATATTACAGTTAATTTCTGGTACTTTGTTTGTCTTCAGGGAGGGCAGCATCAGCAGGAAAAGACAGCTACTAATAGCTGTTAATAGTTTCTCTAATAAATACAAAAGCAACAACCAAGTGTTACAGCACCACTTGTAGCCTTTACATGTAAGTCAAGCCTTTTATTCTTTGTCAATATACAAGTAACTATTATTATTGTTAACGTGTCATTTTTGTCACGGGGGGTGTGTGTGTGTGTGTGTGTATTTGGTGGAAAATATAAGCAGTGTATGTTGGGTGTGCAAAAAAAGACCACTGTGACATTTAATCACTGGTAACAATCACAATTGCACTTTTAAAAAAGTAAATAAAATGTGAAAGTAATATAACTCCGTAAGTGACTGCTCCATCTAAGTTATGTTATTGTGTTGGCTTCAGCATGATTCTGCCTCAATGAGTTTCAAATTCTAAAATGTTTTAAGTGTCAAATTACACTGTAAACTTAACTGTTTGAAGTTTTTAATCTCTAATACAAAACCTTGTGTTACTGTTGTTTGATTTTGTATGTGTGTGGTTTTTGGTTTTTGTACAGAGAATTAAATGACCACTTTAAATAAAATTATTTTTCATTGTATCCTGTCTTATGTTATGTTCTTGCCTTGATTTGTGTGTGTTGGTGTGTTTATGTATGTGTTGTGTATGCAAGATAACTCAAAGGGTTATTGACAGATATTAATGGAATTTTGTAGAGAGGTGGGCCGTAGGCCAAGGAACATTGTTCTGTAGTAGATTCTGAGGTGAATCTGGATCATCTAAACTTATTACATTTTTTACATTATTTCTAGGCCATAGACAACCATTCAAACTGTTTGTCCTGTGTAAACACTAGGTTACCACTAGATGGTAGCAGAGACTAAGGATGGTACAGCCACCCTCCAAACTAAAACACTCGCTTCTGTTTGCAAGAACATTTATCATCTCAAATATTGTGAGCTATTATTTATTAGAGCAGTGTAGCTTTTATTTCACTGATTAGACAAGAATATCATATTCCTTCATTTTTTACTGGTGAGCTACAACTCGTGACGACAGTTTAATGGACGAATGCAATTAGATAGACTAGAGCAAAGCGCCCTTCGTCTGCACCACCACCATCCTTGAGAGTTTGATCAGGCCGGGTTCTCTACCCACTGTGCTATCGGTGCCGTGTGTCATCTCCTTTGACCCTGCCTCTGCATCTCTCTGTCTGCTCTTTATGGCTAAACGGGAATCGAACCCTGCCCTTTGGCCGTTTCTACCTTTTCTTGCCGACCCTCGAATAACATCCTCCCCCTGATGTTTCACCCCAGCATTGCCCATCACCCCTAATCCCAGCCTCCCCTGAACCTCCTTCCTCCCCCCTGTCCCACCCTTTAAAAGCGCCTTTTGGGTGTTTCTACCTTTTCTTGCCGACCCTCTTGCAACACCCTCCCCCTGATATTTCACCCCCTTCACCCCAGCCCTACCCATTATCCCTAACCCCAGACTCATGTTGTACATGAAGTAGCGTTAACATTAGGTAATTGATGTCATTAACAACTGTGACATGCTAAGGTGGTTCCATTCATGTCTCCCGCTACTATAATACTATAAATTGTAACAACTCATGATGTCATGAACAACTGCAATATGCTAGGGTGGTTCCATTCATGTCTACTATAGTGGACTCCCACTACTATAATACTATAATTTGGTAATGCAAATAAAAAATAAAATAAAAATGTAAATGAAATGAAAAGCACCCTATGCAAATTTCGGACCCCTGAACAATGTCTCTGGCAAGTTTGGAGGCGATTGGAGGAATGATGCTGGATGTATTGACGGACTCTCTCTCTCTCCAATTATAATAGTAAGATAAGATTAGATGCATTTTGCCTCTTTGCAAACATCGAAGCTCGACCGTAGCCAGTTCAAAGACACGCCATCCAAAACAAGACCACAATATAAAGAGAAAGATACAATATCAAGAGCTATAGAATAATTCACAGTGCAGGTTAATTGTATAATTGTGTTAGTTGGGTCAAAACC
>OMOW01111908.1:0-12900 GCA_900312555.1 Lamprogrammus exutus
TGACGTAAAGTTATACGTGTGTCGTGTTACGTCGCTAACCGTGCTTGGGCCCGGTTGCAATGTGAGTGCAGGCCAGTTGGGGACTGGGGAGAGGTGTGAAACGTGCTTTGGCACGGTACGGATCAAGTGGGCCAGGTGTGAGTGCGCGCTTGAAAACAAAGAGAGATGTGTATTCTGTGTGTGTGTGTGTGTGTGTTTGTGTGTGTGTGTGTGTGTGTGTGTTCATGACCTTTGGCCGAAAGAAAGTAGAAAAATCAGAAGTCTCCTTTCTGATTTGTGACTGTCAGTGGACCCCACAGAGAATAGGGGACGCTTTGCCATATTAGTATTATTATTATTATTATGACAAATATCACAGAAAACCTTGATTTTATTTAGTTTTATTTTAATTCATTGTCACTGTAGTAGAAATGATCATCTTCAAGTATTGTTCAGTAAAACTAAGTGAGATTCTCTACCCTGCACATGATTAAAAAACATCTTTTGTTTGTTGGTTTTTTTCTTAGCTTTGATTTGCTCTATTTATCTTGGTTTGCCGAGCACACATTGTTATTTGCAGCCAACTTGGTAGCTTCTGTGTTTTATTTGATTCATAAATTTCTCCACAACATAACTGGAAGTACACATTGTTTGAGAATTGGCGAATCTGTACCAGCATGGAAATGACACAGAAGAGACACAGATGATGTAATAGTCACTTAATCAAGATTGTATTGAGTGGAAGGGAGGTAACTAGTTATACAAATTGGGAAAATGGACAAATTGCCATAAAGGGTTTTTCCAATGTTGCCAGGAAGTGGTATGCTATGTCTCACTGACTTATTTTCCGTCTTTCCCTCCCTTCCTACTCGCTGCTTGATAGCAATGGAAATCCCCAGCTTCCACAAAAACAGGGCTGTTCTCAGGGACAAGCGCCTTGTTTCATCAGCCCCTCCCATATGTAGTATCTCAAGAATATACACGTATTTCAGCACCTCCACAAACATAGGCCAAATACCACTCTCACTCCCATAAACATCATGCTGTGTACCGCTCTAATGTCGGCCAGCATCATGTATGTGGACACAAGAAACACACAAGTGGACACATTGGAATGGTATATCTCATATCAGCCCTGAATTGGGCAGGCAGGCAGGCCAAAACTCCAACTTCCCCTCAGCAAGAGAAGTATGGCATGGCAGCTTTTATGTAACCCCACATGTTGCCACTTGCTGTTCTCTGCCACTACTGGATAGCCACGCATCCTGCTCATCCCCTTCATGTCTCGAGGAATTAATGCAGTTGTCAGTTGTACTACTGCTTTAATGACCCCAGCATGTCTCTAATTATTTCTGAGCATGCGAGGTCCGTCTGTGGCCTGGAGTTTCTGCATTTAAGGATAGTGAGCAAGAGGGATAACCAGGGATGATGGTTAACCTATCACATTCTACCTGAAATAGAATGTTCATAAAATATGAGCCAAGGCTTGATTATATCATTGACTCCATGTGTTCATGTACATGTGCAGTCATGAGATTGCAAAAGGCTGAGGAAGATGTTGTCTCTCTAAAATTAATAGTTTCTAAACAATTAAGTTTTTAATATTTTCCCCTTAGAATATTAAATTTCAAATTTCCTTTTGCCAATGCATTTTTCTGGACCCATCCTGTCTAACATGTTGTAATGTTTGATTTGTTTCACCAATTCATTTTCCACTTTTTCTGCTCTGCCCCACTCCTCGTGTTCTCTTACTCTGCCAATGTGCAACTGATCCAGCACTGCCACTCCCATCATTGCCTGTGCCAAACTGCCTCAGTTAGTCTCAGCTTGTCCTTGTCTATCCTCATCTGCTACTGTGGGTGAAATGAGGAGAATGCTACCGTTTTCCGTTCGGTCAACAGAGGGTGCTGCAGACGTTGCTCAGCAGCATGCAGCACTGGCTAAGTTATCTTAACTTACTGCTGCATGATTCTTGTATTCCAGCCATGTCTCGGGCAGTGCTTACATAAGAGCCAGCAATTTTCTGTTGTATTTTCACAAAACTTTTAGGTTATGCTGATGTGTGACCTTTAGCAGTAATTTCCAATCAAAGTGGAGTGGCGATGTCCTCCAGAAGACACTGACAAAGCTGCAGTTTGAAGCCAGCCTCTGCTACAGGCCTGAGGGCCAATTTGATGTTGTTAGAGGAGAAAGACACAATCCAAACTGCTCTTCTGCCCTTCCCTATGGGAACTTATTTTCTTTGATTATAGAGCAAGCTGTCTCCTCCATTATTTCCCACTTTGGTGAGACAGAACAGGGTTGGCTGTGTCTGGGTGTTTTGGGATAGGGGTTAAAGCTCCAAGTTCTAACCTAATTCACACTATATTAACTTGCCCAGCATTGTCATTATGGATATTGTCTCAAAACTCTGAGGTGTGGCAAGTGAAACTGATTTTGGCAGCTTAGGGGGTCAAGTTGTCCAGCTGAAGCATCATTTTGTGTATCCGAACACATGGGCAAGCTGCTCATAATGGTTAAGATAGCAAATTAGGTCATATTACACTCATGATGGCTGTCATGCTCAATGCAAATTGAATTATGGAATTGAAGACCTAAGAGACTGTTTGCAACTGTAGTCTCAATTGTATGCATGATGCATCTCCACTTTTCAGCAGAAATCAATGTGCTAATGCTTAAAGAGGCTAGATAGAGGGAAATTCCTGTCCAGTTGCACAATTAATCAGCATAAACCAGCATGACTGGGTTACTGAGGGAGACATAACCCCATGTTTGGTTGTGCCGTCTGCTATACAGTTTCTCATATTCAGTGTCCTACCAGCACAGCTTCTGTGTGTTTGTGTCTGTGTGTGTGCATTTTGATAAGCTGTGTCTGTTTACTAACCTAAACAACTATAATTTATTTTCTGTTTTCATTTATGGGCCTTTTTTGTTGGCATAAATGTTTGTTTCGTTTTTTTATTTTATTTTCCAAAACTTTTGAAATTGAAATGACATCCTTTACAGGATGTCCAGCTGGAATATTATTGTCAATCACCTTCTTTTTAGCTGAATGTTTGAACTCACTTACAATTTGTGAATCACATTGACATTTAAATTTGAAATAATTTTTATGTATATATATAAGTTTTACTGTATATATTCCATTCATTCCTTAAAATAGTCCAGCCTTTGTCATACCCTTTGCTCACCATCGCGGCCCTTAGTTCCTGGTAAATGCGGACATTGCTCTATTTGCATTACCTTTTTGTTATTTGGCAAATTAGTTTCATTTTATCAAACAAAAATTTAATCACCTCAAGCGAGCGCGCAATAGTTTTTGCGCATTTTGAAAAAAGTATTAGATATTTGTCATTTCCATCAAGCTATTCAAGAGGAAAATGTCGAACTTTTGGCTCTTAGCTTTCATGCTTTTGAAAACAACTAAAGCCAGAGAGGAGATAGCCAGGTAGCAGCACTTTGCAACAGGAGGTAATAGGGTTTTTGGATACACAGTAATGCACACAGCACCTTTAACTTTCTAAAATCAGTTGGCACCTGTTAGTGTTCTGCTGTAGGCACAAGAATGTTTTTGTACAATAAAGGCAAATGACAATAGACACATGCTGAAG
Organism: Lamprogrammus exutus; assembly: GCA_900312555.1. Lineage (NCBI taxonomy): Eukaryota > Metazoa > Chordata > Actinopteri > Ophidiiformes > Ophidiidae > Lamprogrammus > Lamprogrammus exutus. The sequence continues at coordinate 3,591 of OMOW01111908.1, forward strand.
TAAAACCAGATATCACTCTGGTTGGTGTGGTTGTTTGCGATCCATTATCACTAAGATTTTAGATACCAATGTCCACTTCATCTCTGCCCATGGCTCTCTAATTCACATGCATTTATAATGTTTAGTTGTGCACCTGACTGGCAATCTCAATGAGCTGTAGATGGCCTGATGCAATTAGAGGAGAGCCTGCTGCATCATAAATAGCAGACTTTCAGATGAGTACATTGTTAGCTATGGATTTCAAGGAGTCTAACCAACTAATTAATTCAACATCTTCAAACCTTTACTAATACCATCCTTTTATTTCCAATCAGCTGGCACCTCCACCTGAGCCCGAAGTCCCTGCTGAGGTGTGTTTAAGACCCATATTGGCTCTTGCAAACTAATATGGATCACTGCCAATCACAGATCATCCTCCATTACACTCCATTTTCAACATCTTCGTATCTAGATGATAAGCGTCACAGGCAGTTTCATATATTTCCTCTTTCGAGGGAATCATATGTCTTTGTGGAACGTGAATTATGCTACATATTGGTCTTTGCATCCTACTTGTTCACCTGTTTATTCTTCTCTCCATTCATCTTTCCATTCACCACTTGGTTGTGGAGGAAGTCCAATTATCTGACCCTCTTAAGGTGGGGTTGTTGAAGTCATGGGTGAGGTGTTTTTCCATGCCAGATTTGACCTTACAGTGTGTGTCAATAGTATATGGCTCAATAATGTAACCTGGACAGGGTTTTTATCCTCACTCTCATGGCTTGCGTTTTCCCTCCGCCGGCAGCCTGTCATTCTCTTATGTAAATGACATGGTTTCTCTTCCTACTGTGACTGTGAAGTCATGAGGGAGTCGTTTGAAACTGACCAAACTGTTAACAATAGGAATGGGAGCCCTCAGGGTCTCATTGTTAAGTTGAAGAAAATGGTTGTGATGAAATTAAGTTATAGATACATTTGAAATGATTAATATTAGTATTGTTACTATTATTGGTAAACCATTTGCTGGTATTTGATGAGATAGGAAGAACACTTATCCTTCCCTGCATGAAGCCTTGCATAACTTTGACTTAACCTCACGTCTACCCTTACAATACCACTTCCCTCTAAACTGCATGATCTGATTTGCACCCAATTTCCTGCATGCTAATAAAGTAACTAATATGCACTGTAATCACTCTATTTGCTTTTCTAATTTCCAAATCTTTTTATTATTTCTTTTCTTATTTTATTGCTTTCTGCTAACACCTCACTTTTAAGGAGCTTGATCCCAATCAGCCACAGAAGCAACTGGAGGATCAAAGGAGGGTAGGTACTAAGCAGTCTGGTTTGGCAGTGTCCTGTCCATGCCTGCATCTTATTCATGGTTGACAACTGGCTGTTGTGGTGCACTCACTATCACGCTGCTTCCACGGCATGGCACTCTCTCACATCCTGTCAGTTAGTGGGTGTATGACATGTAACCTTTGAGACAGATTGACAGATACACATTAACTTTTGTTCCTGGAGGGCTTGTGATGTGCAGCCTTAATGTGGGCGCTAATATGGTGTCCACATTGGATCTCCTGACTGTCTGCATGTGTTGAACTGGGAGGGGGCACAATGTGACCTTTGAACATCAGAGACTGGGGTCAGAGGGCAAAAGTCAAGTAAGATGTTCTTTGCACTCTCTGTTTGAAGGGAAAGTAGGATTAGGCTTCTTAGGGGCAAAAGTGATGGTTCACAGTGGATCATGTGATTCTTAAACCAATAAGAGAAGCAGAGGCATTTAGAATCGTGCTTTTTTGTGTTATGTGTAGCATTTGTTTTATTTGGTGAGAGTGCCAGATTTCTATTATAACTTTATTATACTTGCTGTCATAAATAGCTTTTTGTTTGATTGTCTTGGGCAACTGTAAATGGACGGAAGAGATATTGCAGCAAAAACATATTGCACTCAAGTGGTAAAAATACCAAAAAAAAGATAGCATCAGCTGATTATACGAAATACACTTCACATGGTTACATGTACACTTAATGTGTTTATGTAACCATTCACAGACTTATATTTTGTACTTTTTTTAGGTCATAGAACTTCAAGTTTTTTATGTACCATAAAAGGGTATTTTTTGCTTTGTTTTTGTAATCTTGTACTTGTGCATTAGCACAGTAAAAATTATGGATTCCACCTCTGTTTCTGTGATAAAATAACTGTATTGGGACTTCATCCTCTAACTTATATTGTCATTGATAGGGGGAAGCTCTCCGACAGATCCTGGTCAATCGATACTATGGGAATGTCAAACCTGGTGGGAGGAGAGATAGCGTCACCACCTTCAGCAGTGGTCCGCTCGCCCCTGGACCACAGGGAAAACCTCCTACAGGTGTGTGCAATAATATGAGTGTGGCTCTGTGTTTATGGTCATAAAGATAAGATGGACTTCAAATGTTTCCCACGGAAACTAGGTCATTACACCAGCAATAGCATAGCATAGAGGGAAACCCCCCCCCAGAAATAGTTTAGTATATAGCTGCAACAGGAATATGGCAACTTCCTTTATTGACTAAAACGGGGAATAAATGAGAACATCAAATTTGTCTTCTTCTGAAATAACCCTTGTACTTTAGAGGTACATTTTTTTTTTTTTATCTGCGTACACAAGGTCTAGTACTGTCACATTATGTATACACCAGCTTACACACAATCTCATGATTTTCTAAAAAGGAAAAAGGGCAGGCCACGAGTTTGTTGAGCTGTCTAGGACCTTTTGTTCTGTTTTTTCCCCCTGTGGCTTTAAGTGTTGTGTTATAAAGTGTAAATTTCCACTATAGTTTAGTAGCTTCGGAATTGTATCTAAGAAAATTGTTGATCATTGTAATCTGCTTGAATAAATTAGTCACCGGAAACATCTAAAAGTAAACTGAATATAATTTGTAAAAATGGTCTGTCACAACAGACAATTGTAAATGGTAGATTCCTCTCATGTGGTGAGACATGACATCACCTGCCAGAATCACTCTACAGCAGTGCCAATATGTGCATGTGTGATTCACAATAACACAATTCAAGGCCATGAATATATATTAAAAAGGGTGTGCAAACATGTGTTATGAAAAGCGTTCCCTCCATCCATCTTTCAATCTTTTCCCAGTTAAGACTGACATTCACAAATTTATCAGAAATTTATACCTGACATTTATTCAATCCAGTGAATCGTTCGCCAACTCCCATCACAGATATGATTCATCATTCACTTGTAATGTTTTAGAATAAAGTATTTGCAGCCATGGCCTTGCACTCCTGTGAGCCCTTGGACCTCACTCTTCTGAGCATACAGACTCTCTCCTCAGCATAACGTAGGCCGTGTTGTTGCCAGGCGACCAGAGAGCCAAGCTCCAGCTAGAATGGGATGCGTTGTTGATTCAGTGGCTCACCCAGCCAGAGATGGCTCTGATGGGGGCCGTTCTCTCACCGCTGTTTTCCTGCATGGCTATGGGAGCCGGCAGCTGTAGGAGGAGCACAAGTACATCTATGGAGAGATGATTTTGGTCTTATATTATTTGTATGGCTAAATGGAGAGAAATGACAACTTCATCACGGAAACTTCTTTTGTCACAAGGGGGTCTATATAAACCTATATATTTTTTGTTCCTAGTTGTTTTAATAGAATGTTATTGCTTTACTTGAGTAATAATTTGTTCCTTGTACACCTAATTTGACTGCTTTTCTTTCAAAACTCAAAATCTGGGGATTACATCTAGTGTTGTCCTGACAATCTGGCTAAACACTTCTGCTATCGATCATAGAAAACAACCAGCATAAATATTTAACTCATCTTGATGCTTGCTATAATTGAAGAAGTGGGGCTGCTTTAATCTGGGGGGGAAAAAAAGTTCTCAGCAATTTCTCCACTAGCTCAGCTAGCTACCTTGTTCTCCAATGATGAAGTAAAATTGTTCCTGAAATTGAAATGTATATCTTGTATATCTAATATTAAAGCTTTCTGGTTTAAGGTATCACTCCAATTGTGGCCTCACTTGCTAAACATGTATGTAGTTACTTGAGATTTGAATAAAAGCATCCATCTGCATAAAGTAATGTGATGGAAACTACCCAACGCTTAAATTATGCATTTAATTATAATTTATGATAATAGATTGTGACCCTGCCAGTCTCAGTTTTTTATTATCTTAATCATTTATCTTCTGCACTGTTCTGTGACCATAGTTGTCAGCTCTGGGGTCGGAGGTCGAGGCGAGTTGAGTTTGGCAGAGGTCCAGTGCCACCTTGACAGAGAGGGGGCATCTGATCTGGTCATTGACCTCATCATGAATGCTACAAGTGACCGGATCTTCCAGGAGAGCATACTATTGGCCATCGCACTGCTGGAGGGAGGGAACACTGTGATCCAGGTAAATGGGGGTGCCTGGTTCAAGAGTGTGCATCAAGAACACTGCTGGAGAGAATCAGTGGGAAGTGTTAATGAGATCCAACACTCACATAGCCTACAAATAAATGGGATCAACAAAGTATTCAGAGGCATGTGAAATTTCCTAACAAGTAGATGTTATCTCAGGGGCTCAGTTCTTTGACTAAGAATTTAGGTTATTGTCCTGTCGCTTCAACACTTTCAATAGAAAAAAAGAATGAAGTGACAAAGTATGACTTCAACATAGTAAAAGGAGAGATTTAGTTTTCCGTATTGCAACTTATTGGGCACATTTTGAAGACTAAACTTTGCTATTCGATGTGGAACTCCTCATGTGTTTGAACTCACTGACATTTTGTGACGTTAAAAGGGGAAAGTGAGTTTGAGCCATGGATGAGAGGAGAGAGGGAATTTAGAAAGGAAGAGGAACAGTAGTCTGTTGGGAGAGGTCCAAGCTCTACAGCCAAACACGTCATTGCCTCCCCACAGCCAGCCAGGGGTTGCTATGGCAATGCAACTCTTTGTGAACCTCATAGCAAGGTTGAAAGAGGATATAGCTGCTGTGTTTTCAGGCCAACTTCATTATTTCAGCTGTGCAGGGTGATGTGTGTTCACATATGTAAGTGTATTGTATGTACACCTGTGTTCCAGAATATGTGTATGGTTTCTTCTTGAACATGTTTGAGTTCGTGTGCTGCTTATAAGGCATGTGTGTGTATTCTGGTGTGTGCGTGTTTTCTTGCATAAACAGGCCTGTTGCATAATGGCCTGCTATTTGCATAGTGTTGTTACCTGACAAAGCTTAACAGCTTACCAGAGTGTACACAAAAGCACTCACATGACTCCAGTTACATAAGGCGCTGCCTGCCTGCTTCCCTGTCTGGGTGAATAATGACCAGAGCCCTGGGCCTCCTAACATTCCAACTGAGCTTTTAACTAGGTCATGCTTAGCTAGTAGCAAGAGGGCAGTAAAAGGCACAGCCCCTTAGAGGCCTCAGGAGAGATCCTATAGATTTGTACTTGCAGAAAAGCCACTCCCTATTGCTCCCCACCTGACTCCCCTAGGACAAATCAACTCCTCCAAATTACTTACATGTCTATTAATGTGCTGATTGACCTTCTGAGGTAAGGATTTGACAAATGAGTCTAGAGTCTGTCTCTGAAAGCAGCATGTAGCATGCATTTTATGCTGGGCCTGAATTTCTTGTTGTTGTTAGTTCTTGTGCAATGCCAGCGAACTGTTTGATATTCACACACGTGTGTTTTTGCATCACAGTTTTTACTGTTTGGCACAGTAGATTGAGAGAGTAGTTAGGATTATTGCCATTAGTCACAATGATATTTGCAATTTTGGAAAATTAGATATACATTTATGATATTTTTCTAATTGCCTTATATGGAAGACGATTTAAAGGAAGTTATTGAAATTCTATCTCTGATACTGCAGTATTCCTAGTTTAGATGAGTTAGATAGTTTAGATAGTTTTGATTTTAAGGTACATAATTCTGCTGATAAAGATCCTCAAAGGCAGCTGCCTACCAGTGAAGTTGATAAGCAAGGTAGTGTATTGGTTTATGAGTGTTTTTCTCCTCCTCTAGCATGGGACAGGGACAAGTGAGCTTTGTTGAAAGATCACGTATGGGCTGAGTGAATTTACAACACATCAGCAGATGCATCACATTTCCTTGTCTTACATAATGATGGGTTGCCTGCCCCCTTTTTAGGACAGAAGGGTTCTTGTTGTATAAATGAAAAGCAGGACAAAAACATGCCCGCAGATTTCTGCATGCAGTGTGTTTGTTTGTTTTTGAGGTAATCCAGGGCAGCAGCCTAGCCAACAAAATTTCTGGCAAAGAGAAAGTAAGAGAGGGAGATTGAAAGATGTTAGTTGGCTTTATAATGAATCCATCCAAGGCCCAGAGCTGTACTGGCTGTTCTTCATATGTTAGCATCAAATCAACATCTTCATATGTTGGTGAATACTAAAAGCAATGGGGTCAGGACACAGCCTTATCCTGGCTGGCTTCCTGTGTGATGTGTAGAGTTACACTTCAAACAGGCCAGCACGGCTTCCCGGCCTAGGGGTGTTTATCTGTTAGCCATACTAATTGGGGACATTGCCATGGCGCCACTTGCTAGAACATCACATTAAGCATATAAAGGACTGGAAAACCAGGATACAACCATTCTTTGTGTATCCTTTTTTAAATTTTTATCCTTATATTCACTTTTGTTGGGTTGTCAAGTCAAATCCGTTGCAGCCACTAACATGTTTTACAAAGCAACATTTCTCTATGTGCGATAGAGAGAACAGACAGGTCTGTTGATTCAAGATCATTACTGTGCTGAGAACTCAGTGTACCTGCTTCAGGCCAGCCAGCAGGGTCAGAGTCAGGTGAGGAACTACAATTAGAAATGTTCCTGCTCAGAATGGGCACAAAGGTTTCAGGTCTCTGTGTTTAAAGATGATGCCCATGCTGTCAACCACAGCAGTAGGCAAAGTACAACAGTACAATCTATATTCACAACAAAATACATGCCTTTAAGATATGCATCTTAAGGACTGCTACCTTGTTTAAATAGTTAATTTAACTGTTATATCAGACCTTAGCAAAGACTTCACATATTAGGTTGTTGCCGTATAAGCTTAGATACAGCATTTCATTGTCCATTTACTTCTTGGAGTAAAATGGGTGCTGTACTCAGTTGGCCCAAAATAGATGACAAAATGCACATTACTGTTACAAAATCTGAGATTACACCTTGGGTAGGTTATTTGGTACATAACTAGAAGTAGAAGTAGATTATTCTGCTTTAATCACAGAATAATCAAAGTGCATGTAAATTGACTGACTGTGGTTTTCAGCTGGAAGAAGAATGGTCCTGCAGCGCATGTGCAAAGTTTGACCTAGGCCAGTCAGTTTGTACACTGTGGGCGACCTATGTATGTCACAGTATTTACTGACCTATATAAGTTAATGCAAATAACCAAGTCCAGCAAGTCCTTCATAAAGAAGAAAACAAATTGCATGACCTGCACACACTCCACCCTGGTTTTTATTGTAGCTGATAGATAAGCAGCAGGTACTCAAATGTCACTAAGGCTGACACGTAGCACACATTCTGTCTTAACATGGAACTACAATCTTGCATGCTTGTCTCTCAAGCTTGCACCACACATACACGCACAGAAACAGGATATACATAGAGGCTAGCAAGCTTATTCCAAAAACAGCCCTTAGGAGAGTGTGTTTGTGTGTGTTATGCAAGAGCTTTGTAGCAGTGTCACTCCTCATACTCGTAACTCTCACAGGAGCAAACAGGTGCTACCACTCTTATTCAGTAGGCTTGCACTGGCATGCTGCTGCCATCAGCCTCATCCAAGTATGATTTACACCCAACCTCCCCACCTCCGCTTAGTTCAGGTTCACCTTACAGCTCCCTCTTGGAGAGCTTTTAAGAGCATCCTCTGAAAAAAATGTAGGTTCCAGGTATCATCAACATACCAGTGTTCATGTGACTGCAGAGTTGACAGGGATTCTCCACTCCAACAAACACTATAGTTAAGTCTGGGGATATTTATTTTCAACTGTCAGTAGTGAAATGCATTTAGATCAGTGTGTCTACATTTTTATTGTTGACTTCATTGAATACACAGTTCAAGACATTGGCTAGTTGCCTGTACCTTCACAGACTCTATGAAACACGTGTATGTCACTTCAATTTGGGGTTCTTATCTGGTTGTCTGTCACCGCTTGAAAGAGCAGATCTCTGTGCTGACCACCTGGTCAAAGTATGCCACAAAAGCTATCCAGTATGCACAGAGATGTCTTTGTCACTCACAGAGGCGTCTGGATGGAAAAGCAGAAGACAGCTAAAAAGAAAGAGCTGTCGATATAAATAGATCTTACGTAACTGGACCTTGTTGATGCCAACAGCCGAGGTGGCAGCTGACAGGGAGGGGAGAGAAAAGCAGAAACACAGAATAATCGCACAATAAAATAGGCCCAATGTGCCACCCTGCTAAATCAGTATGACAGAGATAATTAGGATTTGACCTAACCCTGCTGTGCTGAACATGACTGGCAGCCCCAGGTTCAGCAGAGCACCCAGGAGGCTTAATGGCCTTGTGTGTGTGTGCTAAGCTACCTCAGCGAGAGAAGCTGCGTGGCTTGCTGAGCATTTTCCTTGAAAGAACGACTCAGCATTCAGTGGGAAGACATTTGCCAAGTTTGATACACAATGCCCATAGTGAATATTAACAGATTGTGATCTGAACCAGTGTCCATATGTCAGAGTACATTTTTCTGTCCTAACATTCCATGATTTTTTATCAGTTTTTCTAGGACATATGTAAACAAACAGAAACCCACTGGTCTGCTGCTAAAGGTCCCATACTAGAACACTCAAGTATTATTGACTTATTGATCTATAAACCGTGTTTGCTTTGTTTCATCAAGCCAATTTTGTCAGCTCTGGTCAGCTTATTATTATTGGAACGGATATATATTTGTATTTTTATGCTCGTCATGAGGTTTTTTGATACGGAATTGTCAGCAGTTGGCTTACTTGCATAAGCCTGCCGGTGACTCTAAATCAGATTATTATCATTGAATGACTATCTTGTCAACAACATTATGATAACAGCTTGAAAAACAAGCAAGCAGATGGTGTTGCATAAAAGAGAAGAGGAAAACAACAGATTGAATTAACTTATTAAGTGGTTAGCATCAAGTGCGTCCTTTATGACTTGGAATCAGGTGAGCCTTCAGAGATTCTTGCTACTGGTTACGGTATTTGAAATTAGTAAATTTTCTGGGCAGATTTGTGCAGTACAGTTTTATTAGTGTTGTGCACTCCACTTGCACGTGGTGTTACTCATTGCATGATAACCGCCACCCCC
>OMOW01111909.1:0-12530 GCA_900312555.1 Lamprogrammus exutus
TAATAATAATAATAATAATAATAATGTGACTGATAAGGCCCATAGAAAACATATAAATCTATTCAATCTGGGACTCAAACCAGGAATACTTTAATCGTAAATCTGGCACTCTACCAACTGAGCTATCCAGGCTCCGTTCAAATCATGTTGCTCATGCATTTTTTCCTCGGTAAAATATAGACAGAAGGCAAAATTGCAGAAACGGTCCAATGTCATGATGGTTGAAGGATTCTTTTAAAAATACTGTAGTCCAGATGCAAATCCAGATCTGGATCATCTCTGAGAGGGACTGACCCCTGGACATTCCTCTTCTGCTGTTAAAATTTCAAGCCAATCTGATAAGATCGGAGTTATGCGCATGGAAACACACACACACAGGAACCATTACAATGCCGTCTCCTGGGAAGCAAACGTCAAATATTACGCATATCTGAATTTGATGTCATTTCCATAATAAATGCTTTCAGTATATTCTGCATTAATTTACACTGGGCGATAGCAAAGGTCCTGACCCTAAACCCAACCAATCTGCCAAATTTGATCCTAATCCAATAAAAAGCATTTGAGATATCGCTTTAACAGACAAATAGTCGTGATCACAATACACCCACCCACTACTGCCTGGCTCTGCTGTAAAAAGGAAACTCATTATTGTTGAGGAGCTAGGAGTGAGGATGGAGGAGAGAAGAAGGAGGGTGAGAAAGGGAGTAGAGTTGATGAAAAAAAGGACGGACACCGAGCAGCAGCAGAGCTGAAGTGGGCGGCAGCAGACAAATAGACAACAGGCTGAGTCTTTCCGCCTTGAAAGAATGCTGAGGCTTTTTGACAGCTGAGGCTTATCTAATGACACAAAGGCCTGCTTGTAGCCCCGCTAGTGCAGCATAGCCTAGTGTGGAGCACTGCAGTTAGCCTGTGACTCAGTGCCACACAGACAGAAAGCTGTTTCAAATGAATGAGTAAACTCAACAGACTGACTGACTGACTTCACACAGATGGAGACATCAGATGACCGAGTGGTCACCGAGAGCCAGCATAGGACAGATGAATCACATGTATGCTTTCAGGTTAGAGGGGCCTCACCACAAAAGGTTTGTACTTGCACCTCGTAGAATGACTGTATGGGCAGCAGGAGGGAATGGGCAATGCTCACAACATCACCATATATTGACTGGGTGTTTAAAGAGGATTGTTATGAGTCTAATGAGTCCCATTGACTCAAAATGCTCAGTGGGTTCTGAGTCTGACTTTGATTCTTTCAAGCATGTACTCTGTTGCCGAACACAAACCAACCACATACCATACATACACAATAGCACAGTGCTAAAAGCTACATGACTCAAACTTGAAGGCGCTCATAGGGAGCATACCTCCGCCAAGGCCAAGTAGTCCCACAATTACAGTGAATAGAGTAAAAAAGAATTTTGATTATATGACTTACAATACTGTTCAAAATGAATAGGACAAAATGTATAATCAATTATAAATTAATTTTAAATAATTGATTACCGTAAATTACATTATTCTCTCAACTTCATTTATTTTATAATACTATTGGATATATGTCGCAACGAGGGCCACGAATGGAGCATCTCATTGCTCCAGCTGATTGGCTATCAGCGTAGCATGCATGAACCACAGCTGACCAGCATCAGAAGCTCAGCAACGATGTTGAATATGTGCATATATTCATCAGTATTTTTAAAATGTTCATATTATATATGTACTATTTTTTCCATTGGTGTGCGGTGCATCAATCAAACCTGTGTGTCATTGTCTTTAATGCTCTTATCATTATCTTTTGGTTTTGATGTGAAATGTCCCCAAACCAATGCTTTTGGCCTTTTCATGCTTTTACATTCCACCATATTTCTGAAACTTCTTCTTCTTTGCTGTTTAATGGTTGGCAAGCAACCTTCATGGCACATTACCACCACCAACCAGGCTGGACTGTGGTGTCATATCGCCCAATAATCGATTACATGCTTTTTCAATTGATTATGCTTTAAAATCGAGTAGTCAATTGTAATCGATTAATTGTGACAGCTCTAAAAAGGATAAAGATTTCCAAAATAAATATGTGTTGACTGACCACACTGGGGCCTCAACTTCTGGCAGACTGTGTGTGACGACCACAGTAAGTTATATTCAGACATGAGGCTTCCCAGCCACCTCAACTGAGAACACAGCCGGGGGGCATCATAACATGTCTGGGGTAGATGTAGCCGAGCTGCAGGGGGCAGGTCAGATACACTGGGAAGAGTTTAGACCATAGAGAGACACATGTTTTCCATTTATTTGACCAAGGGGCAATTTTACAAGCGCCACAGCCAATTTTAAATCATTACAGAAAGGCTCATGACACTATGGTATGAAAGAGAATGATGATGAAAAGTGATGAAAAAATGAAACATATGAGTCATTTCTCAGATTTTTATCATCCATTTGTGGACTGAGTAGAGGATCACTTTCCCTGTCTCAGGGGACAGGAGCAAAATCAAGTACACAGAATGGATTGATGGATGGATGGATGGATGGATGGATGGATGGCCGGAGCTTTTAATTTAAACACAAGGCATGTATGAGGCATGTACATCCATTAAGAGATAAATAAAGGTAACAAACTTCAACTGAAAGCCATTGGTCTTTTGAGGAGGATTAATCAAAAGTGCAACAATTCCCTTCGCAGCCCGTGCACCAGAGTCACTAAGATGATAACCAACCTACATTCTATTCCTGGAAAACATGTCACAAAATGGGTCAAAAGCACAGCTAGAACTGCGGTGAGATGCTCCATCTGTAGTGAAATGGGATCATCTGGGCAGCTGACCACTGAACTTAAAACTAAACTTGTGATAATAAAGATTGCGGCAATATCTAAATTAATATAGATGAAATTTAAGAAGCAGCTATTTCTCTCTGTTTTGGCCTAAAAACCTATACCGACATTTAAACAATAAAAACAAATATTTTCTGGAATGCGCTCTTGTGCTGCACTGAACATAGGCTTTTCAAAAATTGTGATATATAACTGTTGTGTTATCTGGGTTACAGCTGCTGATGCAAGTACAGCAAGGCAGCACATTTGCGGCACACATGCAAGGATGAGGAACTTTTAGAGAACGACCTGCAAATGCTTGTGTTGATGGAAAACAGCGATATGTAAACAGCCTTTTCATCCTACTAGTGTGAACATGGCCTGGTGAATATAAGGCCAACAGACAAGGTAAAGTTATGCCATGTTACCCTGTATACTACACAGCGTGAATCCCCACAGAGGATGGTGCTCCTCAACATTCAAACCATCTAAAGATCAAACAAGGCCCACCAGTAGGTGCAGCGAGAAGGACAAACAAACTGAAGCCTGCAGTGTTTATGGAAGAGGCCTGCAAGCAGAGGAGGAGAAAAGCCGTGGGGGAAGGTAACAATCTGTAACCCAGAGGCACCGGGGGGGAAAGGGGATCCAGTGCAGGGCAAAGTCTGGCAATGGTTAAAAGTTTAGAGAGATCTGTCAGTCATACTGTGAGTGTGTGTGTGTGTGTGTGTGTGGTCAGCATTCACTAAGAACAGCAAAGAGCTCCATTGCCCCCCAGATAAAGAACGATAACTCTCAAATGTCACTTTCGGCAGAGCAGGGCAAAAGACAGACAAAACAGACAGAATGAAAGGATGCAAGGTTAAAAGGCTAAAATGAACACAAGCAGAAATGCAGCCAATCACTTTTCAACCCACTTCCTGTCCTGCTCCATCTGTGCAGTGGTGCAGGGTTGGACAATCGCAGAACAAACTGGAGCTTTGATGAAATTCTGACTATCAGTGACAGTATTCCACAGGGTATCCTGTGAGTTTCTAAAGTTAATCTTCCCCCTGTGTGGTAACTATCAACCATAAGAAAAACAACAAAGTCACAGTGCACGTCTAAGCCACTCACGTATATGAGTCCGGAGTAGTAGCGGTCCTTCAGGTTGTGCAGGACGGACGCCTCGTTTAGGCAGGTGAGCTCCGCCATGTCCTCCACTTTGCTGAACTTGGGCGGGTTCATCTTCTGGATGTCGTCCTTGTTGATCACCACCTTCTTACCATTCTCTGCCAACTCCAGCACCACCTCCTCACCGCGCTCCTCCCGCACACTGGCTGCCTCAAAGCCATGACGCTCTGAAGGTATCCACACCAGCTTCTTGGCCGTCCAGTCGGCCTGTGAGGCCGGGTTATAAACCACGGCCCGGTCCACAAACAGGTACCGCTCCGGATCTTCCTGTCCACTCCGATGAGACATCTTACCAGGGAGTTACCTCCAGCAACGTGGTTACCTAGAACAGGCAGGGGTGCAAACAGCTTAGATCATGAATGTGGCATGCAGAAGATAGACTACGCAAAATTGGTGATGAAACAATTATAGGAGACATATTATAATTCCGGTTGTTTTCCATAATAAAGCTGTAGCGTCTGAACATTGCCAAAGGAGCAAAACTTTGAAACCAAAACGGCATGTTTTCACTCAGTATGCACAGTTGTGCCAGGAGAGTAGAAGTGGATGAATGTGGGGTTGGTTTTTTTGCACATCAAATCATTGCAACAGTTTTAAAATAGACCCCTAAATCAAAATAAGAACATGGAAATCTGTATATGTTCTCTTTAATCAAGTAATCGATTAGTCAATTGACAGAAAGTGAATTGAGAACAATTTAAATAAATGATTAATCACTCCAGTCTTTTATCAAATTAAAAGCCACATTTACTGGTTCTAGCTTTGTCAAACCTTAAATGCAGTGACTTTCTGTTTTCACTGTTTCATGTAATCATTAATTGAAAACTGTTTAACTGTTGCTATGAAAAATAAGAAATCTAAAGACATCACTTTGACTTTGGACTGGGGAACCTATGATGGACATTTAGCACCATTTTTGGGGGGAAATTTCATTGGCTAAATGATTACTTGTAAAATAATTGATAGATCAATCGACAATTAACACAATCATAAGTTGCAGTTCTATACAAAGTACAAAATAAATGAATTAAATTGCACAATCCATATCTCAGTAGTCTGAAAGATTTAAAAACTTCCTGTAGTCTGTCTAATCTGTTAATCTACATCTCTTCCATAGTAACCATTAACCTGGACACATTTGATAATGATATGATCAATCACATTATGATCAGACAGATCATTATGTATATATTTATAGTCACATATTTGTAAAACCATTGATATTACAAATTAATAGCCAACAATTCTAAGCATGACTTATCTCAAACAGTGTCATTCGGTACAAAAGGCTAAATATGTCGAACCAGATTTTAGACCTTTCATATGTCACACAGGTGTATGTAATGACAACGATTATGGCGCTGTTCCATGTAGCTGTGCCAGTGCGCCAGCATGCAGAGTGCCAGGGCTTTGACACGGGCACCAACGCACACCGGGCGTTGTTAATGTTATTCGTTTTCTGAGTTAATTAATAAATTAACGCGTCCGCTGTGACAAAGGTCTGTTAAACCCGATACAGCCTGCCCAACTTTTCTGTGGATGAACGTGTGCCATGACAGTGCGCATTCTGCTTGGCCACAGCACGACCCAGCTGCTCCAACGCAACGTAGCGACGCTGTGAATGGCACAAACTCCGCGCAACATTACGGAATAAAAAATGTTGATAATATTCCAAAACAACAACAACAAAAATGCTGTATACACTTGTACATAAAAATAACGAATATAGTGCTGGCAAGTCACTGAAAGCACTGAATGAATGTAGTCAGCGGGGGAAACTTAGGCTAGTTAAGCCTTGTTTAGAAATATTAGCAAATATCTGCAATTATTCACGTGCGCAACGAAAAAACCATTGTGTGTTAGCCTGAAATGTGTCGTGACATATAAATGTAATGGTGGTTAGCCTAAAAGTCAGGGCACTACTGAGGCAACTATGAGAGAAAACAAAAACAAATCCGTCTATACGTTCAAAACAGAATGTATGTGGGGTTTGTTTTAAAAAGGAAAACGCTGTTCTCATACACAAAGCTACACCAGCTAGTAAATGAGCTCACCTTACAGTTTATGCCGATGTAAATAAAAAAATAAGGTAAATTATAAGATACCGCAGATAAAGAGGTGTTATGTCTCAATGAGTTTATCTGGGTCAGCTCTCCCAAAGCTCAAAGTTTGCTGAGGGACCCTCCATCCTCCAGCATGGAGCCTGGTTCATTCATCCACACTGAGGGTCCCCCGCCGTGAACGCGCATCATCCTGGGTAAAGATATCAAACTTACCTGCTGCTGTCAAAGAGGAGCAACGTTCGGCTGCCGTTCGCTTCACACTTCGAGCTGCCCCCCCCCTGACGTGTGACCCTTTTTATTCTGATAGCTGCGACGCACTACAGAGAGCGGCAGGCATGTGTATGTGTGTGTGTGTGTTGGGGGGGCTTTCGGGTCTGCACCACAAGCACCGCGCTGCCCCACACTGGGGCCCCTCCTCAAACCAGCGCGCCGGACCGCCGCTGCTCCCGCCTACGATGGGACCGCGCAGACATAGAAATGGATCACACAGATCGATACGCATGCCGATACATCGCGGGATCGATCACCAGGAGAGGAAAGTGGGGTTTTATTGGTGCCGATACCACACGAATCTCTTCTGAATCGGGGAATTAACTTCAATCACACACTGTTCCAAAGATGCTGTGATTAAGCGGACCGGTGCCCTCATCTATCTTACAAATATCTATGCAGTACACACACCCACTAGTTGCAGGAGGGAGACAATTGGACTCTTGACTTTGCGGCATTTCTCCGCCCCTCCACATCATTGGACGGAAGAAACCAACCCCCCAATTTTCAGCAAATCAATGACACTTATTGGAGAATTATCGACATTATAAACTTGCTCGACTCGTTAAAAAGCTACCTTTAACCACTATTAACATTTCGGATCACTTGATTTTATGTCCCCAAAGTCTTGTCAGCAATATTGACTAGAAATAACACAAATGACATCATAACTGATCTATGGCTCATCTCTTATTTGGGAATTGAACCCTTTAGTCTGAAAGCACATGGCATCATTTTCCTGACATCACCCTGCCACAAACAACCCCACAAGCTTTGGTTTTATGGTGGTGTTTTATTATAAATCTTACAGAGGGGCAAAAGGGGCATTTTTCTGTAATTAGTCACTTCCTTCCATCCTAAAAGCTGGAGAACTAACTATTATCAGAGTTTTACACAAGAAACATTGAAGACGTCATGTGTTGCGGTTATGTACACAGTCATTTTGGAGGCATCAGCGTCCTCCTCTCCATGCTGCTCCACCCCTATTCTTTCCTCCTCCTCCTGGTCCTCCTTTCACTTTCTTCCTCACTCCGCTGGCTTGCTCTGTGTCATCCTCATCTCTGTTTCCTCCTTTGGGCCTCTTCCTTTTCTCACCTTGCTCCTTCATTTCCTGAGCAGACATGAAATTGGGATATTTGATATTAAGATCTGTATATTTGGATTCTTTCATTCTGAAATCAGTGTATTGCACAGGAATTGGAATGCTAAATTTGCCCGTGTGATATTAATGCACACATTTGAATGTGTTTCATACATGTTTAACAAAGTTACAAAATAGAGGAGACTGAACATGAATAGAGACATTAAAAGAAAAATATCTAACATTTATAAACTTAAAGGAGTTATATAATAAATTCCAGCATGCCAGATTATTACCCAAAACAGCAACGTTTACATAACACATGAAAAACATTTGGGACAAGTGATGGTTGAGTTATTATGGCTCACCAGTCTGGCAAATCTCTGGGCCTCGGCCACCCTCTCCACCAGCATCATCACTTCCTCTTCTTGGGTTGGAAATGCAGGAAGTTTCTTCCCAATTAGGCTTTCTATTCGCTGGAATAGCTCCACATCATACCTACAATAAGAGGATGTGTTATTCTCCTGCAGTCAACTTGTCCTCACTTGTTTACTTGGGCCATAAAGATTATTAAAAGTCAAATCAAAAATAATGGCTGTTGTGAAATAATCAATCATAACCCCTGAGTGAAAATAAAAGTGGATCAGTCCTCTATGAGAAACATACTGCACTGCTGAAATCAAACAGATAGATCTTACTGAGTGACAAAAGTGATGGATTTCCCAGATCGCCCTGCTCTGGCTGTTCGCCCAACTCTGTGGATGTAATCCTAAGAGGGCGGACGACAAGAGACACAGGTTAGTCACACGCAATCAAATGGATGATCAAAGCAAAAACGTGGACATGAGCAGCCAGGCACCTTAGAGTGAGTGGGGATGTCGTAGTTGATGACACAGTCAACGTGAGGAATGTCCAAGCCTCTGGACGCCACGTCAGTCGCCAGCAGCACAGATCGAGACTTGGACTTGAACTTGTTCAGTGCTCCAAGACGTTTATTCTGAACGAGCAGAGGCAGGAGGGGGCAGTATAGAGTCAATGCAGCAGTATAATGCAGAGGAAAATACCTACACATGATCATTAAAGATGTCTTGTGTATCATGTCAACAAACAAATCATTACTATCTCAATTTTGAGACATTGCAAGAATTGCAAAGACCGAACAACAACCAATGCCCAGGATATGATCATGCCAGATGAGGTAGAAAATCTGAATTGCTTTGTGTTCCACATCCAGAGGAGGGCGCTGTTCTTCCAACACAAAAGGACCCAAGGTGTAAAGAAAAGGCTGCTGGGAAAACACTTAACCAACAAAACGAAGATATCCACTGTGTTGTGGAGCAAGAATCTAACAACTGCTTCAACGGTTTCATCAGTGCTCTTTATCTGATTATAGCTAATATACTGAGGTATCAGTTAAACAATGAGCTTGGTTGATCTGCGTTAGACTATATGCAGCTCACACAGGCAGTGTAGAATGTGCAAAGTGCAACAGGAACACATTGATACATATTGACTGTTCAACATATACTTCACTGCTTTCTGCTTTTATGTTCTAATGTTATTATTCAATTTTTATTGTTTTTTATAATTATACTGTGTATATTATATATTATTATATTTTTATAATTTTTATTGTTTTTAGAAATGTTTAACTCTGGCACTGATTTGTTATCTGCTCATCTGCTTACTGTGCATCGCTTCTTATAAATGTTAGACTGTGGTCTGTTTTTATTTCTATTTTCTGTACCGTGTACAGATTGCAGCCTATTCCATGTCTACCTCTCTATACATTTGTTATATTCTGTGTGTATATTGTGTGTATTCTTTTCAAATGCAGCTGTATCCAAGAGAGTCCAAGATAAATTTCCCTCTGGGACAAGAAAGTATACATCATCTTACGAGTTGATGGTATGTTAATGTTCAAAATAATCAACAGTAATCTTTCACAGCAAACAACTACATAATTACGCCCCACAGTGTTCCTCTATGGCAGCCCAAACACTCTAGTGTGTGTCTTAGTGCTGCACCACACATTGTTGTGCATGAGAGGGTGCTAATGAAAAAGGGAAGTTCTCCTACGTCAGCGGGTGCAGCGCGCAGCTCTGCACCACCTCTGCTTACTGCACTGTAATGACTCCATATTGCCATTGGTCAGGAGACTGAAAAACACTGCTGCAGAGTTGAGAGGAGGGGTGTGTGTGAATATGCGCGTGTGTGTGTGTGTTGCACTGAATCCCTACCTGACTCAACTGGCCGTGCAGAGGGATAGCAGTGATTCCAAGGTTCCTTAACAACAGCGCCACCCGCTGGGCACTGTTACACGTGCTGCAGAAAATGATAAAGGAGTTCCCGGCCAACTCGTTCAGGATGGATACCAGGTAACAGTCCTGTAAAAAAAACACACACACACAATTCATGTAGTTAAAAAATAATATCTACTACTTAAAGTGCATAGACAATAAATAAATGTGCGTGTGTGTGTTTGTGAGTGTCCCTACCTTATACTTAGATGGTAGGAAGACGTAGTATTGCTGCAGTTTGTCTACTGTTGAGTATTTGGTAGACACCGCACACTTCACGGGATCTTTCAAAGCAGCTCTTTGTAGTTTCTGGACCTGTAAAAACGCAAAGACAGATAACTCCATATCAGTGTAAGACAACAATGTTATTCATCTCTCTAACGCTCTTAAACCACTTAATTACTTTTACAGTATAACCTTGGTAAACCAGTGAAATAAAGGTGGATGATACCACAAGTTCAAGGAAAATGTACAACATTTTAATCACGAATACGCTTGTGCACACAGTTGCTATGTGAGCAGTGTTTCTCACACTGTGAATTCACAGCAATCTGGATGATTAAACACAATCCCCGCTGTACGCATTGCATTTACACCTTGCTGCTTGTGACAAAGACATTATTGTCTAGATAACGTATCCACATAGCGAGGACGGACATTAATGCAAGGGGTAAATACTCGCTGAGAGTCACCTGCTTCATGAACTACACCTAGAGCTCATCATCACTGATGCTTTCTGTGTACCTTTTTGGTCATTGTGGCAGAGAACAGGAACGTGCGTCTCTCTCTGGGAATCACCTTCAAGATTTTATCCACCTGGCAAAAGAGGGAAACAGCTTCACTGTATAAGAGACAATGTTTTTCTCACAGTGTTACAGAGTGAATGCAAATTCAGGTTAATCGCGATGACTACGAGTGATTATCGGACGCCTCTAATTCACCCCAATACGTTCCTTTATTACTCACCTCCGTCTCAAAGTCCATGTTGAGGATTCTGTCTGCTTCATCCATGACCAGGAACTTCAGGGCTCTTAATGAGAAACCTTTGGTGTTCTCCATATGGTCTATCAACCGCCCCGGTGTGGCTGGAAACGGCATAACCATGTTGTGCAATTAAGTAAATAAATACATTTTACTCAAGAACTTATGAAAACCTCAACGCACATTGTGCTGACAATTGTTACTGAAATCTGTGCACTGTGGCTGCCAACTGCTCCTAATACTTAGGATGGGTTAAATGCTAAGGACGAATTTCCTTACAGGGAGGCATACGTTAATCACACACCTTAAGAGCACAGTTTGGTTTTTCGCTTACAGAAATCACATTCCAATAACTTTCAGAGCACCAGGTCAGACCATAACTTACGTTCTGTAATTTCTTTGACCATTTCAATAGTGTAAATCAAATTACTGATCATAATCCCCTCATCTGATATTACAATAGAGCACACAGTAATCGTAGATAAGAAGCTACTTAGACTGCGACCTCTAGCAATGTTAACTTGGATCTCAAATATTTATTGACCCAATGAACAAACTTAAGCGAAGCAGTCAGTTTAGGATGCAAGGCGGAGTAACAATATTTTTTTCTCACACTGTAACATTAATTATTTGCTTTTACTGTTTTACATTTTTCGTAGTTAGGACTCCGGCACCCAAATATAAAATGAATACTTTCTGTGTTGATAAGATTACAATTTGAGACTGGGTAATTTGGAATGAATATTTGTTTTTATCTGGATTTAATTAATAATGGTCATAACAATGATTGCATCAGCACAGGCAGTCATGGGACATAAAATAACAGTTTCTTCTATACACATACAAACGTGCAAAGATGAATAATTCACTAAGGGGCTCAGTTGTGGACTTACCAATAACAATATGTGGTTTCTTAGCCAACACCAAGGACTGGGACATCATGTCAATGCCTCCCACGATGACAGCTGCAACAGAAATGAGACAGGTTATAAACACACAGACCAATTCTTGAGCTCACTGTAAATCAGCAAAACTTTAGTAAACACATACCACATTTAACACCAATGCTGGAGCCCAGGGCCTCAAACTGCTCAGAGATCTGAAACGCCAGCTCCCTGGTCGGGGTGAGGACGAGGGAGTGAAGCCTCTGTGGTGAGGCCAGCAGTGACTGCAGGATGGGCAGAGCAAAGGCGCCGGTCTTCCCTGATCCAGTCTCTGCCAGGCCAATCACATCTTTCCCTGTGAATGAAGAGGAGGAGGTAGATATTGGGTATTATTGAGTTAAATATCTGATGATGACAGCACAGGCAGCACCATTTCTCTCACTGGACCATCATTAATGAGGATGAAGATGATGGCGTGATCTCACCTTGTAGGGCCACCGGTATAGCTTCTATCTGAATCTTGGTTGGAGTTTTCCATCCCAGCTGATCACAAGCCTCACAGAGGACCTCGGTAACACCCTGTCCACGGCAGAAACAAACAAGGACACGGCTGACAATGTTACCAATGTACCAGTTTACAATGGTGGTTTAAAAGCTGTCAGATAGCAGACATATCTCCCACGGTTGATAAGTTATTAACATGTGATTCTATCGTGATGTAAACTAAGCTAGCGTTAGCACTGCTTATTTAATGTCTTGCTAACGATCAATTCTTCGCCCCCGGTAAACAAACCTACCAAATCCTTGAAGGTCTTCACTGTTTCATCGCTTTTAGGAAGCTTTGCGTTACTGTTATCATCATCACTACTCGAACCTTCGAGCGTTTCATCTGTTTTTAGCTTGCAGATCTCCTTCCAGTGGTAAGCACTGCTCACCCTCCCCACGGCCCTTCCGCACGCTGCGATG
>OMOW01111911.1:0-22007 GCA_900312555.1 Lamprogrammus exutus
AGGCTGGGGTTAGGGGTGATGGGTAGGGCTGGGGTGAAATATCAGGGGGAGGATGTTACGGGAGGGTCAGCAAGAAAAGGTAGGAAAGCCCAAAGGGCACACCGACACACAGCACCACTGATCAAACTCTCAAGAACGGCACCAGGATGGTGGTGGTGCAGATGATGGACAGGGCACGAGAGGAAAAGCGCCCGAAGGGCACGAAGGGCGCTTTGCTCTAGTTAAATTAACAGGCAATATGCTGAACCATTGAACTGGGAGCTTTCCACTGAATCTTTACCCTTTCTGAAATGAGCCAAGTTGGGAAAAAATATATAATTGCATCACTCGTTCTCTTACAGATGTTGCAGACCAACAGTAATGTTTACACCACAGCCTGGGTCAGCACTGACTGGAGGGTGTCTAATGTCTCAGCATAGCAGTTTTGACTTAAATGGCCTGAAGTTTCTACTGAACAAAACACGAACTGTTCATTTTTATTTCAGTATTCATGATGTTACGATGTAGCCATGCCAAACTGCAGCATTCTTGCAATCACAGTGACTTATACTTTCTTACATCAGCTGACCCAACTGACTTCTGCATACCCTCTGGATCAGTGGCCGCAAGGACACACCTAACTGCACCAACTGTGCAAGAAAAGCAAAATGGACTCTCATTTGACAACAGGTGTCATTATCCATGCTTTTACAATTTTTTTTCTAAAGACTATAAAGACTGCCAAATGGGTTTAAACTCTTACAGAAAAGATGTCCAGATGGTGGACAGAGTTGCAGAGCAGAAAAGTGGCACTGCCAGTAAAAGTGTATGAATTCCCTCATTGTTTCAATGCTTAGCTGGCTCTCTGCTTTCATTAAACATTTGATTTCTAGTATGCATGTGTGGAACACATCTACATATGCATTTTGCTGTCCACAATATTCGTTTTGTATCTGTTTTAAACAGAGGTTCTCTTGTTCACTGTGTACTTTGCAATCACATACTTTAATCCAATCTGTACATGCAATGAAAAAATTTTATGAAAAATTCACATGATCTGAAAATTGAGTCCTAAAGCAAAGTGAAAGTAAAACTCTCAAGTGAACTGATCAATGCATTTATTCAAATAATAAATCATCAGTTACACTAAGCAGTGATGAATGATGGGACATGACCCTTAAATTGCCAATTAGCATTTCAATCCATAACAATGACAATGTATCACTTAAAAAAGCAGACCATATGCATTTCCATTACCACCAGATACAGGCTGACGTTTTAAGAAAAATGTGTTTTTTGATGCTGCAATCAACATGTACCTGTATGCTTGCACCCTAAGCCCCTTTCTAAAACCACAACCTATCCAAAACTAGAGAAATATCACTTCTAAGCAGTTGTGTACCCTCTTTAGTTGGACAGGCCATCGCTCCACAGATCAGCTTGCTGCCTCCACATAACACAGCTACCAGGTCAGCAGTAAGGGACACATTATTTATAATACACTGCCATTACACACTAAGGGTTTGTGCAAGGCTGCTGACATTAAAAACTAGGACATGCTAAAAGAGCTCATGAGTGGTGGGTGCTCCAGCAGTCTGAAGAAGAGTTTCCTCTGTTGACCTGCCACTTAACTAACATTTTAATGTTATTTATCCAGGAAAGGTTTACTTTTGCCGGAAATTCTAGCTTCACACTCACAGTTACACACATTCACACCTTGAAGGTGGCCAGTTAAACAGGATAGCCATGAGCAGCTAAAGCGGTAAAGTGCCTTGCTCAAGAGCACCTCTACAGCGGTAAGGAAGCTGGAGAACTCTCTGACCTTCCCACCCAGAATGGTAGTTGAATCCCCAAACTCACCTCTCTCTAACCTTTAGGATACTTCTTCTCCTCATCCTCCTGCTAACACCCTGGTTTTGTCACAGTCCACCTTCCCTGCTGACCTCCTTCGAAGTGACTGTGGTCCTTGCAGTCCACCCGTCTCACCATTAATAACACACTCTGCTCTGTTTTTTCCTGCCAAACAGAGCAGCGCTTTCCTGTCATCTTGACACAAATTAATTCCCCTTATTTATCTTCTGGCACCAAGGCCGGCATAGCCAGAATAACTGTTTATGGGTAAAAAAAAAAAAAAAAAAAAAAGGACGAAGAATTATAGATGGCGTGTTCCTGATGACAGGGTAATTTGTTTCTCAACTTAGACTCGAGGTATGGTTCGTAGCAATCATTTTGATACCAGAAGTCCTTAGTTAACTCTTTTTCTCCTCCTGTGAGTCTCAGGATCTGTGTGGGGGTTTTGTGTTTGTAGAATGTGTGTGAATATATTTTTGTTCATATACAGTAAACTGTATGCATTTCTTTGTTCTATTTTCCTCTCATTTTATGTTACAGTAGTTCATTTGGGCTTGCCTTTTAAGCTGAGTTGTACTTTCATGATTCCTTGGATTAAGTCATACATTTGCTGTATCTTATTGCGTAATACAAAGACGAGTTAGTATGCCAAAGAAAAGAGATAACGATGTATTTATTCCTTTATATTCATGAAAAAATGCTCAGTGAAACTGTTTAGTTGTGTGTGTCTATTTGTCTTTGTTCATTGTAGTTTCATCAAAAGATACTTGATTCAAACGCTACTGTTTTGTTTTGAGGGGATTTGAACGAGACAGTGCCTAAAACAGCCTGTTTTCACTGTGTGCACAGCACTGAATGAACATGTTTTTTTCACATTAAAGCATATCTTTCAAAGTAAACACTGAAAATATGTCCCATTTGAGTAAAAGAAGAAACCTAACCAGCCACCTGTTATTCATTTTCTCATTTGCATCATGCGTATGACATAAGTGCATTTTTCAAATTTATTCTATTTCATTTCCCTTCTTAATGCTTTTGCAAAAATTCACACTGACGTTGCCATGTTGCAATGTCATAAAGACCTTTCATGTCAACTAAACTAAATGCAGTTCTAGATGGGTTTTGGGAGATGGTTTTTAAACCTTGCAAAACAATTTCAATAATACAAAATTTCAATACTTGCTACATTCTCCATTACAAAACAATCCTACTATACATCATCTATGACACAACAACTATGGAGTCTATTGCCGTCAGCCTTAAGGTCCCACGGCAGCAGAGGCACCAGCATCTGCTCATTCAAATCTAAGCTGCTCCAGCTTCACTGACAGTGAGAAATGGATTTAATAGCCGCAGAACAGCTTGTCAGCAGTCTAAAAAAAAACACAGTGTTAGGAGACTTTTTTACTCATCTCTGAATCCCCGGGGTTCTGCAGTGGGAGGCTCACTGGGAAGATTGGAAAATACCATTGTCAAAATTTCATCTGCTGCTTCTTTTCTTTGCAATGTACATTGCTCATTGTGAAGCTGCTGGAGTGATTTATGTTGCTGGTTTTGATGCCTTGATGTGTTACATGCATCATAATAACTTGCAAGTGGTGTTTGATTGAATCTGTTGCAGATTGTTCTGCTGTAATTACTCTACTGTTCCTAACTAATGTGTAATGACTCACTAAGGGGTTATTTCATAAGAAGCTGACAATGATGCTACCTGTCTAGAATTTGCAGCCAAATATATTTCCAAAATAAGCATGCAGTCAGAGAGCCCTTAGTGCTCAGGCTTTTCATACACATGGAGGAATAAAAACGGAAGACGAGGCAGGGGAAGGCTACATTTACCATTTACAAAGAGAATACTTCACTTTTCAATTTTCTGAAGCAGTATCTTCATAGATAATGTTTGTTTTTTTCTCCCTTTTCTGGAAGTGCTTGGAGGTAAGAAACTATTGCACTGATAATCTGCCTCTCGGTACACTCTAGGCCCATACATAGCCACACTTTTACAAAGCTTAAGCAAGACAGAAATCCAAGCAGAACTCCATAAACTTTATCATTGTTTTAGTGTAACAGAGAATATACAGATTCAAAGCATTATTTACCTTTGTTAGAAATTTTGTATATAGGGCTACTGCAATACTTTACATCATTCTAATAGAAAGCAATGTGAGGAATGTAGGGCCATGGCTCTCTCAGCCATAATTGTGCAGAGTCCTATCTAGCTGACGTCTCTCCAGGGGAACAGTAGGCAGCTCAGGGGCGTGTTGTTATATTTCACACTTAATGATGTGCGAGGGATCCTCAGCTCCTATCTGCAGGCCTATTTTAGTCACTGACACAGCCTCTAAATTACACCTTAACAGCACGTGCAGCTCTAGCACTGACTGTTAAATGGTACATATAATATTTCCTTAAAACCGCAATACTGATGAGTACATACAAATATAATTTTTAAAAGCCAGTCTGCCATCCTATATCCAGCCATCCTTAGGAAGTGTAATGAAGATTCTCAAAATCCTTGTTTTCTGAAGATCAAAGTGTGTTCACATTTTGAATTTTAGTACTTTTCAAATTTAGACAACTTCGTGACTTTATTTTTCCAAACATGATATGCACAAGATGTAAGCCTCACAGGGCACAGGATCCATGTTCAGCAGCTTGAGCTGCCTCTATGCTGTTGAATAATCTAACATCAACTATTTATAGCATGGTCACAATGTCAAAGAGTGCCGATGTGTTCACTGACATTGAAAAACACCAAAAACAGCAGCAGTTACACATGTCGACTGTGTTGTATTTATTTGTTGGGCTATTAAATGCCAAACATTGGTAGTCAAATTAAAGAGAATGTTTTGCCTTAAAGAGTTTTCAGTGCAGCAGAAAACTAGGGCAGCACGCAGCATTCATGCAGAATTAAAATAACATGGAAATTATGCCTCTCTGTGCTTGTTTCTGACTTTATAAGAATGAATTATTGATGGTATGTTTGACATAATATGGTATACCTATGCTCATATCCCATGAACCCTTACAGCTGCATATATTTTCAGATTATTTCTTCAGCATTTCTCCAAGTCCATGGGTTGAACATTTCCAAAGGTGCAAAACTTGTATGTATCCACTCACTCCACTGTTTCACTCACCTTTACTTTGTTTACGTCAACATGAAAGACATTTCAATTTACCTGCCGAAACACCTGGTTATACACACCCATGAAGAATGAAACTAGTGAGCAAGTGCTTGGCCAGTGTTTTTTGTTTCACAGTCCGTGGTTGCCTGACACAATCAGAAAAGAGAGGGCTATTAAGGAGGGAGAGCTGTTTACACTGAGTGTGCACAAAGGTGCTTTAGAAAGGGTGAATAGAGGTGGATTGGTGTGTTTTTTGCACATTAAAATGTAGCAAGGGCTGCAAAGCAAACGTTTCAAAATAGAATCCTAAATATAAACATGGAAATGTGTACAATGTATAAACATAAGGGAAATTTCTATCAGATGCACCAGATGCTAGATGCACTAGAACACCTTATCTAGGGAATCCAGCTTGCATTTGACCCACAGACAGAAGCCAGGATATGAAAGAGACCAGCTTTTTTCTGAATAAAGCACTCCCTTGCTGCTGTTTAGGAGATGTTTTTTTATTAAATTTAGATTTTTAATTTCCTGTGGGCAAAGTGTCCACATTCAACACCAGAATTAATTTTGAGCACGCAGAAACAATTTTTGATGTCAGTTCAGGTGGATGTGATATGCTTCTCTGTCACAGCCCCACTATTTGATGTAGCCTAATAGGATGCAGATAAGATTTTATGTAAAAACCTAGTCAAAAAACCTGACATGTTTGCATTGTTATAATTCTTCATTTGGTTACCACCTCCCTCTGGGTACTCACATACTACCAATGCCAAAAATGTTTTTCAATGGTAGTAATGTTAAAGGGCACATAATGTGCTTTTTGTTATTTTCCTCATTTTAATAGCATAACATCGTTGGGAGTATGCGTTGTGTGGACATTGTCAAAGTCGCAATTTTTGCTTTGTCCTTCATTTCTGTAACATGTTGATGTGAACATGTAACACACCTGGTTGGAGTACAAGGCAAGTAAGTTAGTTTTTCGCCAGCACTACTACAACACTATGTCACAGCTGGCCCATCACGACAGTGTAGAAGTGTAGAAGCAGAAGTGCATAAATGTGTTTTTGTACATTATCGCATTGGAAAGATTTGAAAATAGACCCTAAATGAAAATAAGATATTTCTATATGTCCCCTTTAAGTTCATGCAATTCAAAAGAGTCCATCTGAACTTTAACCCGGATTACTGACATTTCAGTGATTAGCATCACTTCCTCCAAACTAATCAAAGTACCAGAATTTGACATAATCCGTAAATGCTGTTTGACCTAGCATACACATAACTAACCATTTTGCTAGATTGCAGGCCTGTAAATAGCAAATTCAAATTATGTGTTCACTGTCATAATAAATTTACTGCCTCAGAGGGAAATCTGGCCACATCCCATGAGCTCAAAATTGCTCAAAAGTAGCAGTGAAAATAACAGATGACTGTGAACAAAAATGAAAATTAATGATTCGGGTTGACTTGATTCAGGTAATCACGTTAATTCCCAGGCGCCTTGCTGTGGCAGCTTGATGGGAACATGGACATTTTGACAGCTCCCCAGTGACCCTCACCTAAGCACAGGGACAGAGAATTATTGTCTCCGCAGGAGTATCTAAAAGCAATATATTTACAGTTCATAATGTCATTCCCCATAGGGAGCAGAGGTTCAGCACAAACGATGTATAAAAGGTTCTTATATCAAGCAACGTTTCTAAACATGGGAATGAGTTCCAGGCTAATAATCCCACTTCTATTTGGGATTAAATTCTTCAAATTCTCTCCAATATGTGAGTTGCACGTGAAACACCATTTAAATATTTCTTGTAATTTACATAAATATAATATTTTGTGGGAAAACTAACATGATCATTTTTGTATTATTTCCATTACAAGATTAAGTTGTTATGATATTATCTTTCTTTGCAACGCGGTGACAAAAAAAATAAATAAATTAAAAAACGGACAAAAAAAGTGACAAACAAAAATATAGATGTTAATAAATGTAATTAGTCATGTAGTTTAATTGTACTGAGAGACTCCAGTCAGTCTTTTACAAAACACAGTGTATCAGTTAAGGTGATGAGATTGGAAAAAATTATAACTGAGTAATAATAATAATGTGAGTGATTTTATTTTATGAAGATATTTTACACCACACATTTATAAGTCAGTTATAATAACAAGACTGCTGAATTTAAGTGTTTTTCATTCATATATTTTAAAACCTAGTGAGAAGGAAATCTATATTCAATACATGACATGAAACACAGACATGAAATACAGATGTTGGCTTAATGCTTGATGACTAGCCTTGTTCTTGGTGGATATGTCTATCCAGGTGTGTAGGAACAAATGTATTCACAGTTACAGAAGTAAGGGACTAATCAACAACAAAACTTTTAGGGCAGTTATGAGACTATAGCTTTGTCTTTAAAAAACAACAACATGTTTATAAGCACCTTAATGGGATTAGTTTATAGAAATGGTTGTCTTGCTTATTGTGTTGTGCTACATAATTTGATGAAAAAAGCAGGAAAAAGCAGTCAGTCAACTGTTGTGAGGGTATATGTTTAAATGTTTTGTCAATATTTAGTCTCTGCCTGCATCTGGCTAAAATTAGATAGATAGATAGAAATTGTCAGGTTACAGCAGCATGGTCCAGAGAATCTAAGAATATGGATTTATTTCTAAATTGTGCCTTTAAATACTCTTGCCAATAGTATTTAATTAATACTTAGAAATTACTCTCCCAGGGTTCGTTGTGCATGATCGTGCTTATCCACTCTCTGTAATTCAACAATTTGTTGAACTTCCTGTAACAGTGTAAAGGAAAATGAGAATAGCACTACCATTTTCATCTTGCTTTGAGGTAGATTTCATCCACAAGCCAAAACAAGACTGAACTGATAACTAGAAAGTCATTGATACAACAGCTATGGATCAAGTGAGGTCATCTTCCTCCATCTCTTTGAGACACACACACTCTCTCTTTCTCTCTCTAAGGATGTGTGGGCAGTGCACAGGTGATTTGAATCTGAAGAATGGAGGAAAAAAAGCCTAGGCAGGAAATGAGAGTGGAGGGCAAATGAATAACCCAGAGGAACACGAAGTCACTGCACCAGGAGTGAAAAACATTTTCCTTACATGAGCAGTGGAGCGAAACGGACCCATTGATGAGGCAGGATGGTATAAAACGTAAACCTCAGTCTCATCTCAATTTCAATACATATTTCATGATACTTCACAGATCTTTGAATGAGAATAGAAAAAGTACAAATATTCTTAAGCAACAAAACCACTGCTGTTCATATGTCTTTTACAGGTAAGGGCTGTCTTGTGTCTGGTTCATTTAGATTAAGGACCAAACAGTTGGCCTGTGTTTGAACCTTTTCTCCAAACAACTTGCATGAATAGACAGAAATACGCACATCAAAACCAAATGCATTTATGAGTAGTGCTAGCATAAGTAGAAGTAGAGGCTGTACTCCATACCAGGGCAATGCAAAGGAGATACATAGGTGTACCACAACCTACCAGTTCATCCTACTGGACAAACGAAACATGACGACAAATTGGAAAAAATCTAAAATCTAAAACATACCTAACAGTATTTTTTTAATTGGTATAAATAATCCAAATGTTGCCTAAAATTTTCAGAGCCAAATGTCCTCTAAAGGAAAGATGTGATTTACAAGTCATTTGTGGCAAATCCTTTTTAATGTGAATTGATCATCCAAAAAATCCTAAGCCAATAGTATTCTTGGCCAATCACATTAGTTTCTTTGGCCACATGCATAAATTCAAAAGCAAACTATGTGCATTCTCAGCACCTAAGTAATCAAACTGCTTTCTCACAGGAAATCGTTGCCAGGATCCTGAATTGCAAAAACATTTAAGATTAAAGGCACAATCTGTGATTTAAATGTCACCTTTCACTGTACATACATATATAAAATATATATACAGGAATGTTATTCATGCTGGGTTTTTTTAACAATTTATATCTATTTATGATTCTTCTGAATGGAAAAAAACAAATCTCCCAACCTATTTGGAAGAGAACAAAGCACGAGGGGAAAAGGAAATATGTAAAGGGAATACAGGTCTCCCTTTAAAGAATGCCTCTGTCCCTTGGGACATGTTGGTCTTGAGCGTAATGACTCTCAGTACAGACCTCCTGAGACAAATTGCCAGTGACCCCCATGGATTTTCCAGGGCACACTCGATTGGAAATGGACTATTCAATTTCCCACAGGGAGCCTTACCATTTCCTCGCTATGCATCACTGAAAAGGCATTCACTTTTGGGTTTAGCTGGCCAGAAAAAAATATTCACAAAACATATCAATACTGTGATAAATCTCTAGACATAATTTAGCTGTTTTTATAATATTGTTTATTAAAGCCAGCTCCTGACATTCGTAAGGCTGATTTGTTGTGCTGTTTTTGGCACTTAAACAGTACATTCTATGAGAGCACAGGCAAGGACAAATGAATATGTATTGCAATGTGAGTGATCCATATAAATTAATCAGTTTCCTTCTCTCCTATATGTATGCAAAGTAACATATTGCAGACTCATGATGGAAGAAGATGAATGAACATTTCCCCCATTAAAGATGAAAAAAATCACAACATCTTTGAAAGCAGCAAAGCCACTGGTTGATGATCATAAATCTATGACACATAGCAGTGTATGCCTCTCTAACACATGTATTGTGTACATTTAACGTCACTGTGTAACACGTGCTGAGAGGATGAATGCGATTTCACAGCCTTTACAGTACCTATCACATATTACATCACCCAGAAGCATTCCATTGGTGCAGGCCACTGAACTGGCCATAAACCATGATCTAGAGGCTGAAATATAACTAAACAAACAGACATGCAAAGGATGCATTTCATAGCCTCCAGCTGAGGTATAGGTATCTCCCTACTATCTATTTTCTGCTCAGATTCATCCATTTCTTTCTGCTGGCCAAGAAATAGAGTTTTTCATCACTGCAGTCTCTCAGTGGCATCGACCAGCAGTATTGATCTGGAGCAGATCTCCTTCCACTCTACCTGGGGAGCCAGATGAGCCAGGTTCATATTGATCCAACCTTTTTATTCTACATTCTCCTCCGCCCTTTCTTTAGGTCAGGAAAAATTATATGCTTGTCATCGTTCCATAATTGATATTCTTTGGGAAAGGCATTGATAAATATTAATTGAAAGTCTGCTGTTGCATTGTGTTATCCCGATGATCTATGCTTGAAGACAGAAATACCGTTGAAACCTGCCTCCTGCCTCAAGCTGTCTGTTCTGACAGTTCAGACAAGGTATGGAACGCTACTGCTTATCTGATCGAGGATGCTGGATATGAAGCTGGAACAAAGAGACAAAACATGTCTATCAAGAAGCCAGAAAATAAACATTTGCTAGAAACAAATAAACCTCATTTTGTTCAGCAGCAAAAATGCAAACACACTCACATGACTTCAGGCAACAGTCTGAGTGTTTTTCTTTTTTCCCTACATCACAAAATTTTTGTCTGTCATAATCACATGCTTCTGTTTTACACTTTATCGTGCTTCTGTTTCCATAGAGTAGCCTTCTTCCTTTCTTTTCTTTTCAATCTTTGAATGCATTTCTCTGTCTGCTCTACGTCCTTGACTCTCTCTCTCATCTCTCTCATTCTGTCTTCCTGCCTGGCCCCCAGGACAAGAATCTGTGGTTATGTACTAATCTATGGAGCTTTGGTGCAGTCTTGCCAATCTGCTACTTCAAGATACACAAATCTCACTGCCGGCAATTACAGGCCTTTCTTCTCTGCACTGCAAAAGAGTTTCTGTTGCAGCTGAAAGGTTTTTAAAATGTTTGTGACCCATCAAGAACAAATACTTTTTTGTGAGAAACATTGACGGTCCTCACATGGACTGGTTAGAGACATGAAGACATGAAAAAGGTAAAATGATGTAGTACGTTATGATGGAAGAATTCAGTCATTATAGACAATTTGTGCAGATAGACACAATACGGAAAAATAAACCTCTCACTGTATTAAAAATGCTGCGTTAACATATAACCAAATTAACCAAATTTCTAAATTTAAGGGGGGAATGCTCCAGGGTCTGAAAAATATCAGATTTATTTTGGGATTGAAAGTTCCATACAGTTTATCGCCCAAACATTGTGCAAACCAAACTGTAAAGTGAGTATACAGTCACATTCAAAGCAAAGTAATTAACTTGGTATCTTCAAAATGTGTTAATCAGACCTGTCTAGTGTGTAGCCTATCTTTCCTGGTGCATGCTGGGATAGGCTCCGGCCCCCACGCACATCATAAGTCAGTATAGAAAATGCATGAAATCAATGGATAGCACTTCAATCAGGGATGTCTGGGAAATTACAAACACTTTAAGTGTCTTTTTCTACTGCATCTATCCAACAAGAACCCTAGAACCCTAGAACCCAGAACCCAAGAACCCGAACCCTAACCCTAACCCAAAATTTCAAACTTTTTTAAATATATATAAATATACCCTTCCTAAACTTACTGTGTTTCTGTGCTTTTGTTCAGTCCTACTTTTTGGGGCGAATTTACCCAGCAGCACAACTTGCTGTCATCCAGACAGTCAGAACCCATACTTTTCTCTTTCCTTTGCTTCGAGTAACAAAACAGAATAACAAAACAATTTCTGAGGTACTTTAAAGGTGGGCCTGCTCTCCTATGCATTAATGTCTTTACTTTATAGAGTTGACGCTATATGTGGTAGAGTTTCCAAATTACTGTAAACAGAGCTAGTACAGGTTCCCAGCCTTTGGCCTTTGACCTTGTTCCTCTCTCATGTAGAGACCATGGTTGCTCTGACTAGTAGATCGGTACTGACCGGTTTGTTTACATGATGCACCCATCTCGCTTTTGGCTGCCTTTCAGGGATCTAAAGCTGCAGATAGACTGCTCTATAAGGGCATGCATAAACATGCACCCGATCAGATAAACAACATGGGCTCTATAAATAAATGACCTTGCAAAAGAGTGTGGGCTATCATAAGCTTGGCTGTAATTTCATGACAGTTCGGTTATTATCGAACCAACATGGTGCACTACATATAACAACCAGTCTTTTTTTTTTCTACTCTACTCAACTGGGTTTTGAATGGTGCATGTCCATATGTCCTGGTTTGGAAAGTTCTTCTGTCTTAAATAAAACCAGACTGTCCAAAACATGTTTAACAATGTTTAGACAAAGAAAGCTATGGGGAATTTTTGTATTTATGTATCTATAAAGTGTGCTGTCTCTGTCTGGAGTAAAAAATAGCTGAATAATATTGTGCATCAACAGTTTGATGCACTGAGTCTGTGCCTCCTCCACAACATCCTTTTAAAATATTTATAGTATTATTTATCATTATTCCCATTGACTATCATTCACCTTTTCACACTATTGAGAATCTGAATAATTACATGTGTCAGATTAGTTTTGACTGCATTTCAGAAGCTTTTTCTCAGTCAGTGCAGCAACTTAATAGTTTCTGTAGTAGTCTGCCATTTCTTTCTAGACAGGGGAACATTCACACTTCTTATTAGCAACCCTGACAGGGTCCACTCCCTGGGGCTAATGGAAGAGGTATGTGGAGATAACGCTGTGAAATCATTTAGTATTTTTCATAATTTTCAAGAAGCTTCCTGGCACAATAGAATAAGTGGCGAGCTTTTAAATTTAGGTTAGCTGTGAAAAGCAGCAAAATCCGCTAAAGCGTTCAAAAAGGCAGGAATACTGAAGATAAGAAGCAACATTGAGCATTGCTGCAACACTCATAACATGTTGCCATGGTTAATTTATTCCTGTACTTCCATGATTAAAATTCTATGTGGCTCAATTTGCTTGAATTGACGGAGGAGTGTTCCCTTAAATAATGTATTTGTTCACATATTTTTCTTGAAATCACCAGATTTGAAAGTCATCTCAAATGGCCAGTAAAGATTTAGTAATTCCCATTTAATAATCTGGCTTCCAAACAACTAAAACTCTCAAATAGAGATAGAGATAAGGCCTGGTTGCAGCAAGTCTGAATTTTTTCCGCCAAAAAAACATTACATTTTGAAACTAACACACGCATTTTTATGTTCACACTGATACACCGGGCTGGATCTTTAGCAGGGCAAATGTGCATCGACTCCGTCGCACTTAGCGTTGTCCTGTTTCTTGTGGACACTTTTGTTGTGCAAACATCCCCCAGAAAATGGCAAAGATTTGTGTCGGACTTGGTCTTAACAGAACTAGTGCGAATTATTCATTACACGTTTTCTCTTCATTTTCCTTTTATTTATTTGTGTCGTACTTGGTGTACAGGCCTTTAGTCCATGGCAAAAAACATTTTATTTTGAACTACTCACAAAAATTTCTTGTTAACAAAAATGTACCATATGAAGCTTTCAGTCGGGCTCTTGGGGTTGGGGTTATCAAACCAGTTGGCAATTATATTCTCATACGCCAAGAACAACATCAGATACGAAGCCATTTGAGTTTTTGTTGGAAATTTCTCTGAAACAGCATTTTCCACTACTATTACTCACACTGAGAGTCCAAATGATCACTTGTTGCAGGTTTTATTTAGTCTAAGTACATCTTCCAGGATAAATGTGAAGAAAGATCACCAGAGACAAGCACTCAACACTATTTTAGACCATTCTCACGCAGGAATGTCTCAGTGACGTCTTTCCGCCTAAAAGCAAAGTATATCTCAAAAGGAGAAGACTGAAACTACATAGAAAGTTAATATTGAAGGTTGTAGCTAAGGAATTGTAATCCTGAGGGAGTTCATGAAGCTGAAAGGATTTCACTGACAGTCTTCCAGGTTACATGTGAAACTAAATAAGGCAACATCTGCTGTTGATTCAAGGCACACCACCTGGTATCATGTTACCTGCCAGATAAAGAAGGAAGACATGTCTTGACAAATTGCATGGTGACACACCATTTCCACATTACTTTAAAAAATGTGCTGTGCGCTTTATTTGCTGTAGAGGGGTTACTATGTTCAATTGTTCCTCTTAAAATATGAAGCACTTACCCCAAATTATGAAAACCAGAGAGAAGTGAAAAATACATGCAACATTTAGGATTTCTCATGCAAGAAAGAATTTATGAAAAGAAGGATTTTACACACTGTTAAGGAAGAGCAAAAACTGATAATAGCTGGTGTAATCCTTACAAACAAGCCACAGTGCTGCATAAAGCTGGATGAATGAATGAGAGGTCACAAATTGCCTTCTATGAAAAACTAACCCCAAAATATTTGCTAAAATATAGTCGTTCTGCATTTCTTTTTCAAGTGAGTTGTTTAGTAAGTGAGTTGTGTGAGTTGAAATATGAAACTCAGAGTTGTTGAAACCTTGGAGGGAAGAAATAATGCATTATTGGGGACCTTGAATGTTAAGCAAGCTGATGCTACCGAGCATAACATAACCTACTAATGCATCTTCGTGAACCTAGGTTGAAGTTAATGTGTTGTAATTCCGATTCCCACATATGTCAAGTGAGGCACTACATTGTTTTCTCTGTGTCTTTTGCTGATCTCACCACACTCCTGCAGTAATTACTCACTGAGCTGTGCTGAAATCCCAGTGTACAGTAAGTATCCATTACTGTAATTTTTCATGAAGAATGCACACATCACTGTACTGGGTCAACATGTGCACGATTATATGGCACTAAACTGGCTGTCTCATGCTGTGTTAATTTCACAACCTTTGTTACGTATTGAACCTTTCATTTTAGTTGATCTTTCAGGAAATTATTTATCTTGACTGATTTAAGATAAAAACAAATAATCTGACAAATATGACGAATTTTTGGAAATCAAGTAAAGTTACAAGTTGAGATAGGCAAGTCACACGTCAATACTGAAAAGCCAAAGCCCAGTCACAAGTCCTAAACTTTGAGCTGTGTGCACTCTTTACCAAATTTCAAATTTTATCCCAGAGTCAGTGTTGTGTTATTGTGTCATAACTTGGACTCCAATCCAAGTCATGAGTCAAATGCCTTGTGACTTCACTTGGAATTGTCAGTTGTAACTTATGACTTGCCTGTCTTGACTTGGGACTTGACAGCCAAGACTAGAAATGTATTTATGACTTGTGACCAAAACAATGACTTGGTCATAGCTCAGTCTGGTTAATAAACAAACTGTGCTCCTTATAATGTTAATTTATCAGGTCCACCACGTGTAGATGAAATACTGATGAAGACATTGGTTTGGGTTTCGTGAGGTTGGGCGCTCGTCTATAAAACATAGAAACAAAATATGTCACTGTATCACTGCAACAACTACCGAAAACATGTTTACTCTACACATGTCAACTGTATGAATTTTATTATTGTTACAGCTCACAAACTGCAGCCGATTTGTGTGCTTGACAATATGAGTAAATATCTACATCCTGTTAACTCCTGCACTTTCAAATTACCAAATGTGAAATTGTCAAATTCTGCTTCTACAAAAAACAAAAAACAAAACAGACAAACAAAAAAACCATGACACAAAAATATGCCAGAAAGCCAAATTTGAGGCTTATGTCTGGGGATGAGACCTAATACAAAAAGAGTGGTATAATGCAATTTAATCATCCATTTAAAATGACGTGCAAATAATCTAGGAAAGGAATCTGCTTGACCAAATCACTGACATAAATCCCCACAAATGTGCATTGTATAATGAAAATGGTAATTTCCATTTTTAGAATGTGAAAGCAATTACATTTAAAAAGCATACTAATTTAAAAATAGCACAGTTGTACCTGTAAGCCTGAATGTACAGCCTGCAGGCCCTCTTAAGCTGCACATGGCAGTTTATTGTGATGACAGCAATTAAATACCCTACTTATTTGTGTGCCTGTGGTATTATGACTTATCCTGCTGTATGCCCTGCTCTCTACAGCTGGATGGAAACAGGGTCTTAAGAGTCCAGTGTCAGTTCACCGGCTAAAAGCAGCTCACATAAACTAGTCCGTCCTCAAAGGAGCAACCATAAATATAACGCCAAATATAAACCACACAAGTGGTTAATGTGACACAAGAGCATCTATAGGGGGCTTAAAACAGACAATGAATGTTTCTGACCCCTGGATTCCATAATACAGCAAGGTGGAGGTGTGTCTTTGTGACCACACAAACAGTGACTGTGTCTGTGTTGGGTACACAGTGCATGTCATGGGGGACAACTAACTATGGCCCAAATTAGAAGCAGTGTGCTATGCCAGATTTGTGCTGCATCAGCATTCTACCAATATTTCCCTGTGGTTCACCGTCTGCCACGGCTACTCCAAAATGGTTGCTTGGTATAACGTGAAGCAGTGGGTGGTGGATGATGCCATAGACCCTACAGAGACCGTTTTGCAGCAAATGCATACTCTGACAATGAACATTTTCTTCAGCAAAAAAACCCCAATCAATGTCATATTTAATAAGACTAAAACTAATATTTTCAAATCCATCAACTCATTGACTGTTCAGCTTTCAGGGTGGAATGTCAGCAAACCTACATGTATGCATCCATTTACACAAATAATCTACCAGTAATGACACTTACCTTGGAAGATGGGGAAGATGGGAAGATTTCAGTTTCATGTGCCCTTGTGTATGTAAGTATGTCACAAATGTAGCATGTTTATGTATCAATGTATCACTGGCAGCAGAATGTCTCAATACAAAATGATTCACTATGTATATATCCTGCAGTTTGGAGCCTTACCTGTTCAGGTGATGCCTCATAAGTGCATGAAAGCAGATTGCATTTAACATTTTCTACTTGGCATAACAAAAACATGAAATGCTGCCAAAGTGTTGCTTGATACAAAATGTGGGTGTACTAGCCATACTCGTGTAAAATTCGAGGCAGTAATAATAGTAAGTAAAATCAATGAGTGTATTAATTAAGATGCAAGTGGAGCACTTGAATATCACAATGTCAAATTTTCACATTAATCAATACTTAAGTCCAAAAGGGATATTTTGAGAAATTTGAAGTTATACCCTAGAATTGCATGTTATCATTTATTAAGTAAAACAGACATACTGACATTCAAGTTTCCCCACATCAGTTAATGATGACTTGCTAACTTTAGCTTTATATAACCAACAAGAATCAAAGTTTTACCTTGAATGCTCAGCAGGGACCTTAGAAGCCAAGCCTCCCCTCTCTGCCCTGAGGAGGAGAGTCAAACGGCAAAGATCAGAGGTCCACTTACCCCACAGAGAGGTGAGGATCACAGCCAGGATGGGAGGCCCACAACACTATGATCAAGTCTCACCTACAAACCAAAACCCCCTTTTTTTCTTTTTCTTTTTTTTCTCACAAAAAGAGGGTTGTTACCCTGGAGTGGTGTTGACTGGCACTAGGACAGAAACTATTGAGTTCATATGCCCACGTGATTCCCATGCATCAGGCAGGAAAGAAACACGTGATGCAGCATAAAAGGGTGATACGAAGCAAAAGCAGCACCTACCTTGACACCCTTTCACACACATTTTTAGTGGGGAAAGCAATCAAAAATGACTTTATATACTGCATACAGCTCGTGTATATAATGTCACAGAAACTGCTGTTATAGTTTTCTGAATTTAGAGATTTAAATAAGCAGTACCTTTACTTTTACCTATGAGATTGGATGAAATGTTCCATGGAGAAAGCAGATTCCAGACAGAAAAGGAGAACAAAAGGAGAGGAGACACCAATAAGTGTCAAGTTGGAAAAGGACAGAGGGCAGGGAGAAAGAGGCTTGATGGCTACATACATGTGCAAATTTAAGATATGACAATGTATGATGAATAAGCAATATGTGGCATGGTAGGATATGCATTAGTCGGGATGAGGAGATGATGATGCTGTCTTAGACTACATAAACTCTCTACATGCATTTCAGCAGCAAGGATAAAATTTCAGTAAGCTATTTTCCACAGTCGTGCATTATATTCCAGTAATGTTAATTTAAACGTCCCTTGAGATGAACCACATCAGAAATTATCAGAATGTACATGTGAATAATTAAAAGGGGGAAAAAATATGAAAAGAAGTGACGCGGCTCCCCAGCAGTGTGGGAAGTAGAGAGCCAAATGAGCTTGAAAAAGGGGTCATGTGAAAAAGTCACAGGGAGAATGAAAATCAAGTAGGTCAGTCAAAATATAATTGTGAAATAACAGCCCATGTCTGAAGCTCCAAGCCTGAGCACCCCACTTCCACAAGAGTTAGACACACATTTCTGAGCACGATGGGGACAAAAGGAACAATG
This sequence comes from Lamprogrammus exutus, assembly GCA_900312555.1. Classification (NCBI taxonomy): domain Eukaryota; kingdom Metazoa; phylum Chordata; class Actinopteri; order Ophidiiformes; family Ophidiidae; genus Lamprogrammus; species Lamprogrammus exutus. The sequence continues at coordinate 18,228 of OMOW01111911.1, forward strand.
GAGGAAAGAAGGGAAACGGAACAGAGATCATACCTTGGTCGCCCATCATCAGGTGTGCCAGACCTTAAAGGAAAACAAGAGCACAGTCAGCAGAGAACAAGGGATCATGGGAAGCTGTGTGACACAGACACACAGGCATCTTTTTAGTAGTAGATGTCTGTGTTTAGTTGAGGAGAGTGGGACAGGGAGAGAGAGGAGGGGGCACAGACAAGGTTAACGTGATGAGCATTTGGTCAACCACAGAGGTTGCAATGCATCATCAGCCACTTACGAGACATATTTCAGAAATCTCAAATCAAGATGAGAAGCCCATACAGGCTGTCAACCCTTCGACAATCACTGAACAAATATGAGACATTTTCTGCACATTTGTATCATAATATAGGGAAACAAGGACATGAATGGATTTGTTTTTTCATTATTTTAACTGATGTAAATTGGTGGAAACTATGTAAATTAATAATTTAACTGTATTGCATTCCTTTGACACAGTTTATTTGGAATACAAACATATTAACAATACACAATAGTCTAAATTTTCTCCCCATAACCATTGTTTAGGCACTCAGGGGAATAGTGAACAGTGCCTCAAACTGTCCAACGCCAACATTATAGCAGTAGTGTGATATTACAAAGTAAAAGAAGTGGAAAATTCTGCTGAAGACAAACTGTTATGTTAATCAGCTTAGTCAGGTGGTTTCAATACGTTCAATTGCTCATGTGACCATAATGAAAAGGAAATGAAAGTTAGGAGTGTGGAAGAGTCTGCATCTGTAAAGTTAAAGCTTTAATGTCACTTTTTATGAAAACACAATTAATTTGTCATATTTTAGCCAAATCAAAAAGGCACACAACATCCAGAGTAAATAAATGACCTAATCATCAGTTTATGTAGAGATAAGTAGGTCTGAAAATATAATGCACACAATAATGTGCCATTTAAAAATCTTTTATATTTAAAAAAAAAATAATAATAATTAATGCAGAACAATGATTTGTTCAACCAGTGTATTGGCTTTTTTAAAATTAATTATTTTTTCATTATATTATTCAATATCATTTCAGTGTTACTCACAGAACACAATTAAATGTTTAAGGTACAAGTTTAAAGCAATATTTTAACATTATTTCGGGGCTGGTTTGATCATATATGCATAAACCTACTACAGAGTCTCACGTTGAGGTAAAACTTTTATGTCACACAAGTTAAATATGATGAAATTATGATCAGTGTAAAGTATGTTTCTCCAATTTAATTTCTTATAAAAAGACAAGGCAAAAATTAGAAGGCAATAAAGTTAATCAATCTAATATCATTAATTTTAATACTAGAGAAACCTCTCATTGATGCATTTAAATACACTTGACATTCTCTTAATTTTTGCTGCGATTTTTAAAAGACAAAGGTCCAGCTAATATCCAAGATCTGATTAAATCAGACTTACCACTCCACTAATACCACTGGGCCATTTTCAGCATTAAGGTCTGAGCCATGATAATGTGCAAGCATACAAAAGATAGCAAGAATGGGTACCAGTGATTAAATCACCCACCTTCAGTGTAGCTGTCTTCTGGAAGCACAGACGGGCAAAGAGAAAGAGAGGAAGACATTCATTAAGCAGCATGCAGACTAGTACTGGCCATTGCATGTCGTCACCATGCAAGGCATTAAACATCACATGCAAGTGACCCATTGTAATCCCTGCAGAGGAAATGTTGATTTATGCATATACTCTTGGCCTGCATTATGTTGTCACTGTTGATGGGTTTATGGGACGGTGACCTGAAATACTGGCATGGATGTAACATGAATATTTACATATAACTTGTATAAATGTCAATTTAACTTATATAAAAGTTAAGAAGCAGTATTGGTTAGAGGGCTATAAGATGCTGAGGGGCATTACTCTAAGTTCAAAGCTAATTCATCACGTTGGGTTAGAATTGATTAAATCTTTTATTCATTTTTCAAGCATGTTATATAGGTATCATAACAATTATTTACTTTACGTATCTATACCACATGTGATGAAATGTACTGCAAGAGAAAACAGGTTCATAAATGGAGTGGTTGGCTGTGGTGCAGCAAGGCCTCTAAGGTTTCAGAATGGGTGGTGGGTCGAGTGTTACTGCAACTCTATTCAGGTGATTTGGTCAAATTACTGAGAGCAATGACCAGTGTGCACATACTGACAATGCAAACGGAGATTATTGTCCAAATAAAATGGCACTACGAGTAATTTTGGCAATCAGAGTGTGGTTTGTGGGGTGAGAAAACTGCCATGAACAATCAGTCACTCTAATAAAGGAGACTAAGGAAAGACTACCATGTCAGGAGCAAATAGGTGTGGTAAATGTCATGCTTCCAGTGGAAAAATGAATAAATTTGATCAAATGTTGCATTGGGAAACATGCAAAAACACTGAAAGGAGAGTGTAAGGGCCCATAGACTGCCTATAAAAAGAACAAAAAATAAGTCAGTTGTCATTTATCCTCACCACTAAGTGTTTATCACGTGCCTGAAAACGGATGACTTATTATATGATCACAACACTTAAAATATACAAAATGATAAACCAAAAATGTAGCAGATCCCTCATTATTTTTAAGAAATTCTTGAGTTGTTTTTTTTTTTTTAATCTTTCAGTGGAACAACATGAAATGAAAAGAAATCTCTTTCCAGAAGATAAACATAAAAAACAGACAGTTGCATGCAATGTGTCATGAATCTAGTAATTGTGACACCAAAGGCCTAAAGTCAGTGTCACAAAAAATTCCTACCTCTTTAAAATGATTTCTTGCCCAGATTCAAGCGATTTACTGACCAAACACTTACCATCAACACCAGCATCCCTTCCAAATCAGACATCATGCACAAAACCATTCAAAACATCATTTTGTGAACAAATTACAAGGCAATAATACAGTTACTGTTTTGATCAGTTAACCCAAGATCAGTTTTGTTGAAATTTGTGAGGTATAAATTGGTTCATATACATTTTGTACTGTTGGATTCATAATATCAACTAGTTCTGATTACATATTATAGAATTCAGTAGATCCCTATTTATCCAACAACATCAGAAATGAGGATGTTGAAGAAACGGACTGAAATGTTTCATCAAAATCCAAAATTTGCAATAACATGCATCCTGCTGTGCTATTTAGCTTTAATTTCAGAAAATTGTTTGTAATTTGGTTGCTTCATGTTGACTTTCATCATTTCAACAATTCAGACATCTAGATAAATGAGGTTCTGCAGTAAAAGAACATTGCAAAAGTGCATTTTGTTCACAAAAGTGAGCTTGATGATGAGGAGCACACCGCTGAGAAGCTTTCTGAAGATGCAAGCAGCTGGCGGTTGCAAAGTGATCATGTTACCAATGAGAAGAGAAAAGAAAAGAAAATCAATCTCTGATGTAACAACCCCAAAGACAGACTTAGACTGATCCGTCATGCCAAAGAAATTATTCATTCAATTTATTCCCTAAAATGTAATTGTTGTCTTCATTGCATTGCATTTTTCACCTGTTTTAAAATGCTGTTGAAGAATTAAACTTGTTCTATAATTCTTCCCTTCCTCTAATTATTAGTGATAAAAAATAAATTAAATCCATATTTAGAGGTAATGTTAATACTTCATATTATCCTATTTAAAGAAACATTAAATACGTTTTGGAAGTATGCAATTGATAGTATACAGCTAAAAACGATCTTTAAAGGAGCTCAATACAGACAAATAGTGATACAAACATGGAAATGAACAGGAGGTTTGTATTC